>CM035406.1:80230854-80453354 GCA_020310875.1 Ceratopteris richardii
CCTTCTGTGGTACGTCTGCAGTCAAAGAATAGTGTCGAGTGTTCGAATCTTGCCTTTGCATCTCTTACCTCAAATTTAATCATATAAGTGAAGTGCATAACAATGAGGTCCCGGGAAGGGCTTTCGGGTCTTCAAATTACAAAACAATAGATGTCCATGTTGTAAAACCTTTGGGCTATTAACCAGTAAAGCCTTCAAGTCGTAAACTGCTTGACCTCCATGTTGGTAGACCTTCAAATTCTTGTTTACACTTGTTTGTGGGATATATAGGGTGGTTGAGACTCAAGCTCGGGAACTAGGAGAGAAAATGTATTTTTCCACCTACAACAATGGAAATCCCGAGAGGTCCTCCACCCCTTTATTCACACATGCAATAGAATAGAACAAAGAAAATCTCATTGCAATTCTGAGTTGGAAGCTATAAGCACTTATGGCAGAGGGGGGGAGGTTGTAACAATAAACTGCAATTTGTTCCATGATGTGGCTTTAAAAAAAGATGAGTGATTCCGTTCAATGTGAAGTGATAGATGTTGGCCTTGCAGACATGGCACATAGTCGTTGGCTCATGACTCGAAAACTTCAAGGCCGTTGTGCAGTCTGAATTGCGTCATAATGTCCCACAAGTACTATGCCCATTCACAATGCATCCTTCATTACAATGACACAAGCTCATAAAAGAGTGAACCAAGTGTAGTAATTTGAAATAATTACTCGCGTCCTAAAGTTTAAAAGCTCAAAAGATGAGCATGCTAACCTCCAAACCTCAACTTTTAATGTGGTTTCAACTCTCTCTCAATCATCGTTATGTTTGGAGTTTAATGGGTTCAATTTACCTTCAAAGATGAAATGCATCTATAGGTTTATAAGTAAAATGTAGCTTTTACAATATTTATTTCACATATTCACCATGGCCAGATTGCTTGTTGAAATCGGACAATCACTCCATTTTCATTGTTAGTCAAGTTTCCCTATATATACGTATCTTAAAGAGTCATAGTTGAACCTCCCATTGTTTTCATTATATGTTGATTTTCTTGTGAAATTTGAGAATTTTAGGCTCTTCATTTACATGAGGCGCTCCATGAGCTAAAGATTTACATTTCTTTTTTATCTTGATAAGATTTTATGTAGAATGATCACATAAGTAGAGTGAGTTATTCCTAATCAATAAATTATATGGGTTATCAGACAAACTTTCATTGTTCTATGTAGGAATATAGGCCCCAACATCATTTGAGCCTCGTGTAGATAGAAACTTCCTTCTGAAAATTGAGATCTTCAATTTTTGGCTATCCAGGAGAATGTTTTCTTGCTTGGTCTAGTTGTACCTCTTACTTGCCCTTGAGATGTTTTGTTATTTGCATAGATAGTGCTCATAACAATACCCATGAGTGATCTTACCACCTTGCCAATACTCTCTCTCTCTCTCTCTCTCTCTCTCTCTCTCTCTCTCTCTCTCTCTCTCTCTCTCTCTCTCTCTCTCTCTCTCTCTCTCTCTCTCTCTCTCTCTCTCTCTCTCTCTCTCTCTCTCTCTCTCTCTCTCTCTCTCTCTCTCTCTCTCTCTCTCTCTCTCTCTCTCTCTCTCTCTCTCTCTCTCTCTCCTCAAGTCGAATGCTTCTAAAAGGACCTAAGAGTCTTATAACAAAATACACTCCCAACACATTGGTGGTGCTGGTTGAACCCAACATCTCCTCCTTCCCATCCCTTACACTTAACCACCAGATTAAGCTCTTAGCTTGCCTAATCCTTAGTTCATAGAACTTTAATCTTCGCTTGAAATTTAGCATTTCCAAGCCACTTTATAACATCCCCCTTAATCATATTTTCATGCTTGAAAATATGCTTCAATGTTGAGCTATGTAAGAGCATTCCCCCAAGCCCCATGATCTGATTTGGGAACAGGTTTTCATCTCTCTGACTCACCTATATAATCAAAAGGGGATTGCACCTCAAACTTAATTTGAAAAGATATAACGTTCACCATTTTGCTTTGTGCTTGAGAAGTTTGATCTAGTGTAAAGAATGGAACGACTGACAAGGGTGGACTAGAAAACACCCCTACCCAATTCACTATTCCTTTATGTGTTATTTGGACACACATATGCATAACACAAACATGTGAACTGGGTGGATCCTTAATAGCCCTAGCCAATTTTTTTTCTTGGCCTTTTTCTACGTTCCTTTTGTGCATGGGCTTAGAAAGTGAATGGATTCTCTCTAGTTGAGCTCTTTCTTAAATGGTGCTTTCTTGAGTCTCAATTATTTTATCAAGAAATGAGTTCATATTAGAACTTTCACTAGGGCATGGTCATTTTTCAAGACCTTGACAAGGGATATCCTAGTCCCAAGTGTTCATAAAAGAATCGCTCATGGCTAAGAAGTTTTTTCCCAAACCTTCAAGATTTTCTTGAAATTGTCCTCTCTTCAAGTGCTTCTCAAACTCTTTAGAGGGCTTCTACATCCATCTTCAATTTTAGTTTGTTATGAGCATTGATTTCAAGGAAAATTCAACAAACAATAGATTCATTTTTAACTCATTACAAATGAAGTGTCTTCTAAGGTTGATTGGTTTTTTACACAACATATAGCATGGATGTTTAATTATGTTACCCTCCTAACTGGCTAAACATGGCCTTCAAAAAATTACTCAAATGATCTTACCTAGTCAAGTCCAGGGTTTGAAAACAAAGAAGAAGAGCTAAACCTTTGTTTCACCAATTCAATTCTCTAAGAAACCAAACTTGGTTCTAATCAAAACTTTATGGGAACCCTAAAACTTCAAATCTTCTTTAATCAATTCAAGAAAAAAAAAATGGTTATGGTCAAAAGCATTACTTTGTTGTATGATAAATAGACTTGATTCTCAATAAAAATATTATAGAGTTAGGTAAGATCTATCATCACTCCAAGGAATGAACTTCAATGTAACCTTGGTGTCTTGTGTCGCCATATTTGCATTTGTATACAATGTTTCAGTTTCAATGAAAAGCATAGATGCTTCATCTATCTCTATTACCATGAATTGCTAAGTTAATATTGTTTTTTTCTTTTAGAATCTCTTGCGATTCTAAAATGCAATTCTGGTGCACATCCTTGAGTCAAAAGAAAGTTTTAGTGACAACTATGTGCTTTTCGATTTATCTTGGATTAACTCAGTTTATTCAACCTTGGTTGAAAGGATCTTTCTAAGCTATTTTCCTTCATAAATCCTTTTGGCATCTCTTATAAATAACTTGGGATACTTTGATTTCTTTAAAACAACTCAATTATGCTTGAGCCACTTGAATCATTCATAAAGATCCTTGAAGCTACATAATTCGTGACGTATTGCTTTCCTCTCCTTGTTGGTCCTTTAAGTGGCTTTAGGTCACATATTTAACCAAGTTATTCTTTGATCTTTGACTTCATAACTTATTCTTAGAAGTTCTAATCCCTCTTTGGTTCCAATCAAGGGTAAAGCACTCCTCTTTGCAAGATTTTTGTAAAGGATCGTTCCATAACGCTCATAGTTCCTTTGTTGAATGAATGATCAATGCCTATCTGGGAAGTATATGCCCTCTTCTTTGTTGAAGATAAATGTACAAGCTCATTTTCATATGAACTATGCTTGGATAAATTTACCAAATATAAAGATAAAGGAAAAGAAGAGAAAAGAAAAAAGGAAAAGAAAAAGTCTAGTCAAAATTCATGATGAGCAAAAGATACATTATCTCCCTTGTAGTCAGTGGCATGTAGTGGGCAAAGTGGTGAGTTAAGAAGGAGGTGCTAACTTCTTCACATGCTCATTTGTTATAAAAAGTGGAGTAAAAGCATGTTCTAAACAAGGAGAGAAAGAGGCAAGAGCTCCCAATAGTCGGATCTAGTCATATTGTCATTTTGTCTTCCCTTAGGCTCCTTCCAGCCGCACATCATTTTGTACACAGCTCTGTTGTGAAGCTCATATCTCACTATATATGTAACCATTTCTTGCGTTTAAACACTCATTGGAAGCTTATCACGTTTTAACTTTTCTAGTTCAAATATCTCCTTCAAAGCTTATATATTCTGTGAGATATCAATGAAAGAGTGAAGTCTAGTTTTTCACAGTACCTGTGTAAACAGGTAGTCTATTTTGGTCGGTTAAGTTTCTCAACCAAAACATACCCAAATCATTTGATTTTTGGATTTTGGAAAGCTCTATGCATCTATTCTCTCTCTCCCAAATATCTCATTCAAAGGATTTTATTCTGTGAGATATATGTCAGAGAGTGAAGCCTAGTTTTTCAGTATACTTATATGCACGGGTGGTCTATTTTGGTCAGTTGAGTTTCCTGACCAAAACTCATCCAAATTACTTGTTTTTTAGCTTGTTGGAAAGCTATTTGTGTCTACTTTCTCTGTACTAAATATATTTCTCAAAGGATATATAATCAGAGAGTCATCAGTCTGAAAGTGAAGTTCAGTTCTTTAGCATACTCATCTTTGTCAGTTGCATTTCCTAATCAAATTTGTCCAAATTAAGTTATTTATAAGTTGTTAGAAAGCTCTCTTGCCTAGTTTGATTGACTAAAGGCACAAGTCCATTTGAGTTTTGTATTGAGAGAGGCAAGCTATCTAAGGTGCAGCTATTTGTCCAAATGTTGGACATACAAGGGTTCACTACACATTTCCATTGCGCATAGGAGAACTCATTCTCCACAGTTGGTATCAGAGCAAACTTGGTGTTGAAGCTTCATCAATAGAGCTGGAGTTAAAGCAAAGCAAAAGAGGAGCTACAAAATAAGGGGGAGCTTCACAAACGCAAGAGCAAAGGACAATATAACTATTCGAGGTAACTCTCAAAGTTTTTGATAGTCTTCAATGGCTGACTTGGGTCAACAAGTAGAGAAATTGGATAAGGATAACTATCCTCTATGGAAGTTTAGAATGACCAACTACCTAATGGGAAAAGGCTTGTGGGGTATTGTGAGCAGCAATGATGCTCAACCTCAAATCAATCAAGCTATGGCCACCGAAGTCCAAAGGAGGCAAGCAAAAGAATGGAAGAGAGGAATAGGAGAGTCATGTTCCTCATTTCGCAAGTCATTACTAATGTCATGGTAGGGCATATTCAACATCTAGAGAAAGCTAAGGATGCTTGGGAAGCTCTTGAAAGGATGTATTCAACAAATACCAAAGCTTGGAAACTTCAACTCAAGAATGAGTTGAACACAACCAAGAAAAGTTCGAGTCAATCCATAGCTGAATATACTTTGAACATTAAGGAGCTAAGTGATGTTTTAGCTTCTATTGGCAAAACGATTGAAGACGAAGACCTTGTGTGTTATACTCTCAATGGATTAAGAGAAGATGAAAGATGGAATCCTTTTATAACTTCCATTAATTTGAATGCATATCCAGGTTTTGAATAACTAATCCCTCATCTTGTCACAAAAGAGCTTAGCTTTGGTGGCCCCAAAGGAAAGGACAACCACAACCAAATGTTATGGTAAAGGAAGGAACTCAAGAGGAGGCTCAAGAGGAAAAGGAAGAGGTCACAACAACCCCAACCACAATCAAAACAATTTGGAAGACAACAAGGATGCATCAAATGGCAATGCACAAGGAAGAGGTTGATGTAGAAGTAGAGGAAGAGGCCGAGGCTCCTACCATTCTCATAAAGAGAAGTTCAAAAATCAAGCACAAAGGTTTCAGATCCAGAGGCATCTACATCAAATGAAGAATGTTCAACATGGAGGGGGAGTCATTCTGTGTCTCCAAATTCAGCTCCTAGTAGAGTCGAAGAAGCAAGTGCTACTCCAAATAGTGAGATAGATGCAAGTGAAGAAGAATATGAAGAGGTAATCACTCCGATCGTAAAGTTGAATAGGTTAAAGAAGCAACTTTCTAAAGGCAATGAAAGAAGATCTTCAAGGACAAGGTATCCAACTCAAAGGTTGATTTATGATAGTTTCATGGTGACACATTTTGCATACATGATATAGGTTATCAAAGACAAAGAGCCTGATACATATGAAGAAGCTTGCACACAAAAGGAATGGAAGCAAACTATGAAAGAGGATATCAAAGCTCTCAAAGATAATCACACATGGGAGCTAGTGCCAAAGAAAGAAGGTATGAAGATTGTTCCAAACAAATGGGTATTTAAAGTAAAAAGGAATGATGATGGTTCACTAGCTAGATATAAAGCTAGATTAGTTGCCAAAGGATTTAAACAAACACAAGGCATAGATTATGATGAAGTTTTTAGCCCTATTGCAAAGATGGGAACTATCAGAACATTAATAGCAATTAGTGCTTCAAGGAGATGGCCATTATATCAACTCGACATCAAAAATGCTTTTCTTAATGGGGAACTACAAGAAGAGGTTTACATGAGTCAACCGGTTGGATTTGAAGATGAAGACCATCCAGACTTTGTTTGCAGGTTGAAGAAGGCACTTTATGGCTTGAAGCAAGCACCAAGAGCATGGAATCAAATATTGGTAGAATATCTAACTAAGTGTGGATACAACCCAAGTAGTGTAGATCCTTCATTGTACATGAAGAAGGAAGAAAATAGAGAGGTATATATTTGCATATATGTCGACGACCTCATCATAACAGGAAATGATGTTACAGGGATTAAAGATATCAAAAGGAAGTTTGGTAAGGAGTTTAAAATTTCAAATCTTGGAGAGCTGAAATATTTTTTAGGAATTGAAGTTGTTTATGGAAAGAGTGGCATCTACTTGATGCAAAGGAAGTACTTGTTGGATTTTCTTTTCAAATTTGGAATGAGTGAATGCAAACCACTCACTCAGCCCATGGACACAAATACAAAGATTTGTTGAAATGATGGAGAATCATTGGAAGATGTAGTGACATACAGAAGCATTGTAGGATCATTAATCTATGCAAACATTACAAGACCTGATTTATCTTATGTTGTTCACGTACTTTCTTAGTTTATGCAAGCCTCGACAAGTGAACATTTAAATTCAGCCAAGAGAGTGTTGAGATACATAAAGCATATAGTTAACCATGCTTTGTTTTACAAGTTCGATGAAGAATTGCAGGTCAAAGGCTTTAGCGATGCTGATTGGGCAGGTTCAAAGGAAGATAGAAGATCAACCTCAGGTTATGTGTTCATGATAGGAAGCAAACCTATCACATGGAGCTCAAAGAAACAACCTATTGTTGCACTTTCATCCATGGAGGCTGAATATAGAGGATTAGCATTTGCCACATGTGAAGCAATGTGGATTAAAAAGCTTTTGGCTGATCTTGAAGTGCAAGTTGGAATCATCTCTATATACAGTGATAACATGTCAAGTATTTACTTGGCAAGCAATCCTATGTTTCATGCAAGGAGCAAGCACATAGAGGTCCACTACCATTATGTAAGGGAGAAGGTATTGATAAAAGATGTGGAGATAAAGTTCATCAGAACCAAAGAGGAGGTTGCAAATATGTTTACAAAGTTCTTGGATGCTTCTAAACTCAAAGCTTTCAAGCATGTGATAGATTTGCAAGACATGGTTGAAGATAACTCCCAAATGAGCTTGAGGGGGAGTGTTGAAGATAAATGTACAAGCTCATTTTCATATGAGCTATGCTTGGATATATTTAACAAATATAAAGATAAAGGAAAAGAAGAGAAAAGAAAAAAGCAAAAGAAAAATTCTAGTCAAAATTCATGATGAGTAAAAGATACATTATCTCCCTTATAATCAGTGGCATGTAGTGGGCAAAGTGGTGAGTTAAGAAGGAGGCACAAACTTCTTCACATGCTTATTGGTTATAAAAGTGGAGTAAAAGCACATTCTAAACAAAGAGAGAAAGAGGCAAGAGCTCCCAATAATTGGATCTAGTCATATTGTCATTTTGTCTTCCCTTAGACTCCTTCTAGTTGCACGTCATTTTGTACATAGCTCTGTTGTGAAGCTCATATCTCAGTGTATATGTAACCATTTCTTGCATTTAAACTCTGATTGGAAAGCTTATCTTGTGTAGTTCCAGCTCAAATATCTCCTTCAAAACTTATATATTGTGTGAGATATCAGTGATAGAGTGAAGTCCAGTTTTTTAGCATACCTGTGTAAACAGGTAGTCTATTTTGGTCAGTTAAGTTTCCCGACCAAAACATACCCAAATCATTTGATTTTTGGCTTGTTGGAAAAACTGTGAATCTATTTTCGCTCTCCCAAATATCGCATTCGAAGGATTTATATTCTGTGAGATATTTGTCAGAGAGTGAAGCCCAATTTTCTAGTATACTTATGTGTGCATGTGGTCTATTTCGGTCAATTGAGTTTCCTGACCAAAACTCATCTAAATTACTTATTTTTTAGCTTGTTGGAAAGCTGTTTTTGTCTAGTTTCTCTATACCATATCTTTCTCAAAAGATATATAATCAGAGAGTTATCAGTTCGAGAGTGAAGTTTAGTTCTTCAGCATACTTGTGTGGACAGGTAGTTCATCTTTGTCAGTTGCGTTTTCTAATCAAAACTTGTCCAAATTAAGTTATTCATAGCTTGTTAGAAAGCTCTCTTTTTCTACTTTGATTGACTAAACGAACAAGTCCATTTGAGTTTTGTATTGAGAGCAGCAAGCTATCTAAGGTGCAGCTATTTGTCCAAGTGCTGGACATACAAGGGTTCACAACACATTTCCATTGTGCATAGGCGAACTCATTCTCCAAATTCTTGATGGAACATTTTCCTCTCTTCATATTATCTTCAAATTCCTTTCAATTTTAAGCTTTGAGTAGATACCATGGGGATTGTAGGGATCT
The DNA here is from genome assembly GCA_020310875.1 of Ceratopteris richardii. Taxonomy (NCBI): domain Eukaryota; kingdom Viridiplantae; phylum Streptophyta; class Polypodiopsida; order Polypodiales; family Pteridaceae; genus Ceratopteris; species Ceratopteris richardii. The sequence continues at coordinate 80,239,610 of CM035406.1, forward strand.
CTTCACTACTTTATTCTAAACATTTGCTAATGCTTTTTTATTTCATCTCTCATATAGTAAATCCATTTAAGTATAAATAAACATTGATTTTACCAACCACAATCTTAAGTATCATTTCCACAATTGTAGATTAAATACTTGGAAAGCATCCTTGATTGTAAAAACTTTACCTTTATCACTATTATTTGGAGAGGTGTTACATCGAAAAGTAATTTTTGTTGCCTTTGGCATGCTTCATCTAGCCAATTTTTTTAGGCTTGTTTCTAAACTTAATAAGATCCCATCGTATCACATCTTGAGCATGCCATCATGTTGGTTATTAGGCATCTTCTTCTTTCTTGCTTGGCAACTTATTGTTGCTTCCTTAACAACTTGAAGCTTCATAAATACTTTGAGAAGCTTGAGATGTTTTCACACTCTCAAACTCTTTGTCTTCAATCCAAGATTCTATATTCATGGAATCATTTCCACCACGTGATGGTTACTGTTGGAGTTTGAGGTATGTGGAAGCACACAAATAGCACAAGGAAGAAGAAGAAGAAGCTTGGAGCACAACACACAACATTGAATGTATTACCAAGTGAATGTACAAAGATAAGTGACCCATTAGGGTTATAGGTGTGTATACAAGTCGGGGGGAAAACCCTCCTAAAGAGGGAAAAAATTGTATCGGTGGTCCTAAGTGTGCTGACACACATCACTACCAAAATATATCAACAAATCCCCCCTAGGAGTGATGCGATGAACAAGGAGTTGGCACTCATGTATAAGGAAGTGCCAAGCTATGTGGAAAGACATCAATCCACAAAAGAAAGTAAGCCCAAAACTTAGTGGAAAGCTTCGAACTTCTCTCGAGGCAATGTTATCATGTGTGGGCATGTATGCCAAAATGATCTCTCCAATAGAGAACCTCCCCATTACATAATGATAATGCACCTCAATGTGCTTTTTGCAAGCATGGAACTTAGGGTTCCTCTCAATTGCCAATGCACTCTGATAGTCAGTGAAGATGGTGGTGGCAGAAGATTGACCAACACCCAAATCAGCCAAAAGGCATCTGAGCCACACACACTCAACAATCACTGTGAAAGCTTCCCTATACTTAGCCTCACAACTAGAAGTGGCCACACTAGGATGCTTCTTGCTCAACCAAGATATGCATGAAGCCAAAACCACTAGAGAACACACGAGTAACATAGCAACTAGCCAAGTCAAAAAAAAAACATGTAAATCTGGAAGTAATCATCCCCCTTGGGATAAAACAATCCAAGTAGCGAGGAACCACTCAAGTAGCAAAAGATGCACTTGATCGCTTGCCAATGCTTAACACTTGGGCAATGCATAAACCTGCTCATCGCTAGCATCATGAAGAATCAATTGTAAACCTTTCTCCATAGGAGTGGCAATAGGTTTGCAGTCTTCAAGGCCAAAATGTTGTAATAATGTGTCAATATAGTTTGTTTGACACAAAGCTATTCCTTCATCAACTTGCATGAACTGAATGCACAAATAATGATGCAAATGCCCAAAGTCTGACATCTCAAAAGAGGCATGCAAATCAGCCTTAAAATTAGCAACATGCTTCTCATTAGGACCAGTGAGCATGTGCATGCTTAACATATAAGGTCCTCTCAATTGGACTATTCTCAAAACCATGTGCAATCAGTAGTAGGCATGTATATTTTCATACCAAGCACTTGGTGCTTGCTTCAAACCATATAATGTGTTCTGTGCATTCTCCTTCTCAAGAGATCCATGATGATATCCTTGGAGTAGAAAATCAAGCTCCTAGGGCCACACATGGTACTTCACATAGAGGCTGCAAAATATGCAGAAAAACACAGTACACAGGAAGCACGAACATAGACTTCTCAGGTGTTACAAATGTGGTCGAACTTACAGTCTGTGATTGATCAGGCCACTATATGTTTTATTAAAGAACATATACAAAGAAGTGTCCAGTGTCCATTTGGCCTTTCACATGGACACTAACAGTAACAATGTCCCACTAAAGGCGAATTGACCAAAGTAACTATGGGAGAAAAATAAATAATGATAAAGAATACCTGAGTGTAAGTATACAAACTATACCTCCCACATGATGGGCATGTTATATAGTATACAAGTGACTATGTAAGATCATGAATCAATTAACCCCCATCAAGTGAGAACAGTATCGAAAGCTATCCTGTGGTAGAGCTTTAGTCAAAGCATCTGCAACATTATCTCGAGTGTGAACCTTCTCAAGAATAATGTGCTCAGTGGCTAAGCAATCTCTAATGAAGTGATACCTCACCTCAATGTGCTTGGTATTTGCATGATATGCAGGATTCTTAGCCAAAATCAATGGCACTCTGACTATCACTGAGCAAACGAGGTACATGCTGAGGTAAACCCATATCACAAGCAAGACGAGAAAGCCAAAATGCTTCCTTACATGCCTCATTTGCTGCAACATACTGTGCTTTTGTGGTGGAAATAGCTATACATTCTTGAAGTCAAGATCTCCAAGAGATAGCATCTCCAACAAAATGAAAAATGTACCCTGATGTAGACTTATGATTGCCTACATAACTAGCATAGTCAGAATCTGTGTAACCAATAATGGATGCTTTCCCTCTACCTAAGCATAGACACTTGTCCTTAATGCCATTCATATATCTCAAAATCATATTGACCGCTTCCCAATGTTTCTTGCCAGGATTAGACATATATCTACTCACAACTCCCATTGCAAATGCAACATCTGGTCTCGTAGCTACCATAGCATACATGAGACTACCAACAACAGACTGATAGTGAATGGTTCATGAATTCCTTTTCCACATCTGATTTGGGGCAATCATCCTTTCTCAATTTCACATATGTGGCTAAAGGTGTACTCAATGCCTTTCGACCTTGCATATTGAACCTATGAAGTCCTTTGGATATGTACTCAATTTGAGACAAGTATATTCATCTTTTACTCCTATCATGAGTAATGCACATGCCAAGAATATGTTTGACATCCCCCAAATCCTTCATATCAAATGTCTGACTCAAGTATTTTTGAGAATTGACAAGTCATAAGAGGACTTCCTAGCAATCAACATGTCATTGACATAAAGTATCAGGCATACAAAGAAGCTTCCATCTGGGCATCTCTTTGTGTAGAGACAATTATCCTCATTGCTTCGAGAATAGACTTGAGACTTCATAAAAGCATCAATTTACAACAGTCTTGTCAAATTCATCATTCTCTATGACTTATTTTGTTTTTTGTGAAATCTAGTTTTCAGCCTAAGTGAGTGGACAGGAAGCCTGTTTTGAGGCAAAGAGTTTCCAAACCAAAACTACTCCAAATTGAGTGCTTGATAGCTCATTCAAAATCTATTAGTGTCCATTTCGAGTGACCAAAGTCTAATGTTCATTGTGTTCTTCAACTGATACAAGTTTTCATTCTAAGGTTCACTTGTAGGTAAAAGTCTTGATCCCAAGAAGGTCTTCTACACTTTCCACTGCACATAGGAGAGGAATTATCCAACAATTGGTATCAAAGCATTGGAGTTTGAAGAAGTAAAGCATTGGAACTGAAGTAAATCAAAGGGGGAGCTACAAATCAAGGGAGAGATTCATAAAATTCAAGATAGAGTGCCAGAACATAACTGAGGTAAACTTCAAACTTGGAAGTCTTCAATGGTTGATTTAGGACAACAAGTTGAGAAGTTAGATAAAGATAATTTTTAGTCTTGGAGGTATAGAATGACAAATTACCTTAAATGTAAAGGTTTATGGAGTCTAGTTACTAGAGATCATCCATAACCATTGGACCTTCAAGATCCCAACATTACTCCAGCACAAAGGAGACAATTTGCTGATTAGGAAGAGAGGAGTCTAAGGGTGATGTTCCTCATTTCACAAGTTATTTCTAACACTATGGTTGGTCACGTGCAAAGCTTAGAGACAGCCAAGGAAGTTTCGGAAGCATTAGAGAAGGTGTATGCTACCTCAACAAGGTCTCAAAAGATGCAACTCAAGAACGAGCTCAACAACATGAAGAAAAGCTCAAATCAAAGCATTGGTGAGTATACATTGAAGATCAAGGAGCTTCGAGATCAGCTAGCATCAGCTGGATGCAAGATAGAAGAGGAAGACATCGTCTAAACAGCCCTCAATGGCTTGAGGAGTGAAGAGAAGTGGAAGCTCCTCATCACAAACATTCTTCATAGAGATCCTCTACCAACATTCGACGAGATTATACAAAATCTTATGGGTGAAGAGGTTGCTCAACAAGGAGAAAGCAACAAAGGTAAGGACAGCCATAGCCAAATGTTACATGCAAGTCGAGGTAGAGGAAGGAACTCAAGAGGAGGATGACGAGGAAGAGGAAGAAGAAGAAGCTACAATAACACAAATTCTAGACAACACAACTCGGAGGACAAGGACAACTCAAATGAAAACACAAATGGAAGAGGTCGAGGAAGAAATAGAGGAAGAGGTTGAGGTTCATACAATCCTCATAAAGGTATAACATGCTATCATTGTGGTAAAGTAGGACATTATGCAAATGATTGTTGGTAAAAGAATGGAAGGCCAAATGGAGGAATCCAAAGGAGCCAAAATAACTATGCAAGTACATCAAGTGAAGGAGACAAGCAAACCATGCTTGTCATGAAGCATGAGTACAATAGCCCGAGAAGGTGATGATAAAAAATGGTTTATAGATTCAGTTTGCAGCAATCATATGACATGCAAAGGACATTTATTCACAAATCTACAAGCTCCAAGTGGAAAAGGATGTGTAGAGACCGATGATGAAACTCAACACACAATTGAACATGTTGGAGAAATCAAGCTTGGAGAGACAAGAAGATATTGACTGATGTTCTTCATGTTCCTACTATTGCAAAGAATTTGATTTCAGTAGGACAAATGGTAGAGAAAGGATATCATGTTATCTTCAATGAAAAGGCTGCTTTATAAAGAATCCAAAAGAAGGATTCAAGGTCATTGCTCAAGGAAGGAAAGAAGGGAGGATGTTCACTTTGGACATTCAACAACCACATGGAAAGGTGATGTATATTTAGTTTGGAAACAAGAGGATTGTTGAAATCGATTTGTGGCACAAAAGGTTTGGGCATATCAACATTCCCAAGCTCAAGGACATGAGCAACCATGAAGTGGTAAGAGGTCTTCGAAGATTCAATGATGTTGGACTGCATGAGTTTTGTGAAGCATGCCAAGTAGGAAAGCAAACTCAACAACCATTCAAGAGGAGAAACTATGTGGCAAGGAATGTCCTCGACTTGATACACACGGATGTATGGGGACCATCACAAAAACCATCGATTCTTAATAATAGATATTTTGTCACTTTTATTGATGACCATTCAAGAAAAGTATGGATGTTGTGCATAAAACAAAAATCAGATGTGTTCTCTATGTTCAAGAGATTTAAAGCACAGGTAGAAAAGGAAACAAGATGGTACATAAAGACTTTGAGGTCTAATGGAGGAGGAGAATATTTCTCCAAAGAGTTTTCATATTTTCTTTATGAAAATGGCATCAAACTACAATTTACATGTAGGTACATGGCTTGGCGAAATGGAATTGTTGAAAGGAAAAATAGACATATCACAGAAGTTGCAAGATGCATGCTCAATGAGATGAAGGTGCCACTAAACTATTGGGCTTAAGCAGCTAGTATAGCTGTTTATTTGATGAACAAGTGCACAATAGCTAGATTAATAATTTAACTCCCGAGGAGGTTTATTTCGGTAAGAAACCTGACCTTACACATCTCAAAGTTTTTGGATGTGTGTGTTATGTTCACATTCCTCAAGAACTAAGGACAAAGATGGAGCCAAAGCCAGAAAAATGTATTTTCATTGGATTTTCATCGGAGCAAAAGGATATGGGCGCTACAATCTGGTGAAAAAGGATCTATGAGTCTCAGGAGATGTGGTATTTGATTAACTAAGACCATGGTTTGGAGACAAAGGGAAAGAGAAGATTCTTGAAGAAGATTATGACGATGATGGAGGTGTTGTCCAAAAAGAAGTTCAACAAACAAGGACTTAAATGTCAAGTCCAGAAGCTTCTACATCACATGGAGAAAGCTCAACATGGAAGGGGAGACTAAGGAGCCATTCCTCATCACCAACATCAGGATATGAAAGATCTGAAGTTGAAAGTGCGTCCCAAAATAGTGATTCATATGCAACTGACGGAGAGTATGAAGAGGTGATTACACCAAAGGTAAAGTTGAACTGGTTGAAGAAGTAAAATTCAAAAGGAAATGAAAGGAGGTCTTCAAGAGCAAGGTATCCAATTCAAAGGTTGAGCTATGATAGTTTGATTGCAAAGCATTTTGCATATGTGACACAGGTGGTCAAAGACAAAGAACCAGATGCATATGAAGAAGCATGTACACAAAAAGAATGACAGCAAGCTATGCAAGAAGAGATAAAAGCTCTCAAGGATAATCACACATGGGAGCTAGTTCCAAAGGCCGAAGGTAAAGATTGTTCCAAATAAATGGGTGTTTAAACTAAAGAGAAATGTTGATGGTTCTATAGCTAGCCATAAAGCTAGAGTAATAGAAAAAGGATTCAAGTAGACTCACGGCATCGACTATGAAGAGACTTTTAGCCCAATTGCAAAGATGGGAACAATTAGAACCTTGATTGCAGTGAGTGCAGCAAGGAGATGGCCATCGTACCAATTTGACATAAAAAATGCTTTTCTCAACGAAGAACTTCAAGAAGAGGTATACATGATTCAACCGATTGGACTTGAAGATAAAAAGCATCTAGGTTTTGTTTTCAGATTAAAGAAAGCTTTGTATGTGCTGAAGCAAGCACCACGTGGTTGGAACCAAAGATTGGTTGAGTACCTCACAAGGTGTGGGTATAGTCCAAGTAGTACAAATCCTTCTCTCTACATGAATAAAGAAGAATGCAAGTGGGTATACATCTGCATATATGTTGATGATCTCATCATAATAGGAAGTAATGTTGCAGGAATACAAGAGATAAAAAGAAAACTTGGTAAGGAGTTTAAAATTTCAAATCTTGGTGAGCTACAATATTTTTTAGGCATTTAGGTAGTCTATGGGAAAGATGGCATCTATTTGATGCAAAGAACATACCCGTTGGATGTTCTTTTTAGATTTGGAATGAGTGAATGCAAACCACTCACTCAACCTAAGGACACAAATGTGAAGCTATGCTCAAATGATGGGGAGAAGTTAGATGATGTAACTACATACATGAGTATTATAGGTTCATTAATCTATGCTACGATCACAAGACCAAATTTGTGTTATATCATTGGAGTTCTTTCTCAATTTATGCAAACTCCAACAAGTGAACATTTAAATTCAGCCAAATGAGTGCTAAGATATGTGAAGCACACACTCAATCATGCCTTGTTTTATAGATACGATGAAGAGTTGCAGGTGAAGGGCTTTAGTGATGCTGATTGGGCTGGTTCAAAGGAAGACAAAAGATCCTCTTCAGGTTATGTATTCATGATAGGCAGGAAACCTATCACATGGAGCTCTAAGAAGCAACCTACTGTTGCACTATCATCTACAAAAGCTGAATATAGAGGATTAGCCTTTGCAACTTGTGAAGCTATGTGGATTAAGAAGCTCTTGGCTGATCTTGATGTGTGGGTAGAGACCATTCCAATGTATGATGACATGTCAAACATTCACTTGACAAACAATCCAATGTTTCATGCACGAAGTAAGCACATAAGAAAATTTTTGAGCAAGGATGTGGATATAAAGTTCATTAGAACTAATGACTAGGTTGCAGACATGTTTACAAAGTCCTTAGATGCTTCTAAACTAAAGAGGTTCAAGGATGAAATTAATTTGCAGGATATGGATGAAGGTGCAAGCTCACATGTGAGCTTGAGGGGAGTGTTAAAAAATAAAGAAGCAAGGTCGTATATATTTTGCAAAAAGGAATTTTCTTCAAATAGAAGGAAAATACAAAAATGAAAAATGGAAGCATTTACTTCAGCGAGTAGTGGAGGCTAAAAGAGAATTAAATATAAAAATTGAATCGAAAGAGAAGAGTGGCTGCCCAAAGTAGTGGAGGAGTAATAAACTCTTGTGCCACTTTCATACCTTTGGAAGTACTATGTGAAATGTTCATCACATGAATTGCACTCAATACTACTTTTGCCCAAAAGCCTTGTGAGAGGTTTGCATGATGCAACATAGAAACTACTCTATCTTGAATAGTGCTATTCGTCCTTTCAGCTACACCATTCTGTACTGGGGTATAAGGAGTTGTAAACTTTCTATAAATCCCTCTAGACTGATAGAAAAGTTTGAATTCATGTGAGGTATACTGACCCCCATTATTTGAACATAAAGCCTTAAGCTTCGTTCCTTTTTCAGTTTCAACTGAAGTAAGCCATTTTTTGAAGGTAGGGAATATCCTTCGATTTGATAGGATATACCAAACTTTTCTAGCAGCATCATCTATAAAAGTGACAAAGTAAAGAGAACCACCTAAGGACCTAGTGGGGATAAGACCACATTCATCTGTATGAATGAGATCTAAAGGCTGAATTGAAGACTCAATGTGCATTCTATACACATTTCTGGTTTGCTTTTTGTATTGACATTGCTCACAAAATGAAAAATCAGAGAAATATAACATAGGTAAGTAGCCAGAATGAGAAAGATTTTCCATTCCACTACGCAATATATGGCCCAAACGACCATGCCAAATACAAGCCATAGGCTATTTAGTAACAACTAACAAGTGTTCTTTCTGTTGATATATTTAGGTAGTGATGTGTGTGAACACACTAGGACCACACCGTCGGGGCAATTTTTTCCCTTTTTAGGAGGTTTTTTTCCATTGGCTTGTATATACACCCATTGCCCTAATGGGCTACTTATCTTTGTACATTCTACTAGCAATACATTCACTATTGTGTGTTGTGCTCCAAGCTTCTTCTTCCTTGTGATGTTTGCATGCTTCTATAGACGTTTGACTCCAACAATTGGTATTAGAGTAGGTCGCCGCTTCATCTAGGGTGTCGTCTACACCTCTCTTATTGCAATCTTAGAATCACATGAATTTTGGTGAGCATACTCAGTGTATTTCTGAGATCAAAACAGCTTTGCTGCTTGATGCCGAAATCGCGATCTGAGCTCGTTTCGGCCTCTGAATGCACTATCACAGTGCTTGTGTAGGCTATTTCATCTTTTTGTGCCAAAGGTATATACCAATTCCGGTTCAGCAATATAAGCATCTCGAAGTCTACTACAATTCTAGCAGAATTCGTCTCGGTATTTATGTTCAACTTTTTGAGATACAATCAATTTTTTGCATCAAGGTATTTTAGTCACTGGCCATAGGTGAAAGCAATGATGTATTACGTATGTTGGCTGTTGAGGATAAGTTGGATGGTACCAACTACCCCTTATGGGTTGATATGATGTGACATGTATTGGTTGCAAAAGGATTGTGGAACATTGTGTAGGGTGTTGAAAAACGTCCTATCACACCTGCAGGTACTGAAGCTGATGCAAAAGGTGTCAAAGATGATGATATTCTCCATATTCCTATTCGTGCTATGGTTTTTGTTGCACCTACTGTAGAGAAAATTTCTTGGGATGGCAGAGATGCCCAAGCACATGCATTGATAGCTTTGTCTGTCAAATGTGCCATTATTCCTCACATACACTCTTGTAGAACAGCTAAGGATGCTTGGGATACACTTACCACATTGTACCAAGCTAGGATTGAGGCTCATGTTGCTTACCTCCAAAAACAGTTGGAGAGTGAGCACATGAATGAAGGTGATTCTATGGATAGTTTTCTAACAAAGATCAAAGACTTGAAGGAACAATTGATTTTTGCTGATGAGGTTATACTAGATAACTCACTTGTGCAGAACATTCTGAATGGTCTTCCTGATTCATATCAGAGTTTTGCTTCTACTCTTCGTTTGATGATGAAAGGCAATCCAAATGCCTTGTCATTTGAGGAGTTAGTCTCTGTTCTATTGTAGGAAGATCAATCCAGGCAAAATAGGTCCATTATGCATGTTGCAGATCAAGCTTTCTTAGCTAGTCAGAAGGGCAAAGGAAAATGGAGCTCTTCAACTAGTAAGCAGAAATCTGCTAATTCTACATAATTGGTTTGCAAGTACTGTAAAGGAAATGATCACATCATAAAGAACTGTCCGAAATTGGCTGCTAAAGAGGCAAAGAAGAATGAGGCTGGAATGGTTGTTGTAGAGGCCTCTATACCAAAAATAGTATGCTAATCTTGTGCAGGAAGAAGAATGGGCATTTACTACTGTTTGCAGTTTTGACCCATCTTCTCATGAGCAGTGCATGTCTGCAGTAGACTCAGATGTTTGGTACTTTGATAGTGGGGCGACCAAACATATCACCTCGCAGCGCAGTTTCTTCACTTCACTCAAGCCTGCCTCTACAGGGAATACTGTCACATGCGCCAACAACTCCTCTTATCCTATCATGCGAGTTGGTAAGATCATTTTGACTATTGTTGATGGTAGTTCTTTCACTTTGTCAGATGCTTTATTTGTGCCAGGGATCAAGAAGAATATGTTATCAATTTCAGCTTTACCCAAGATTGGCTTGGTTGTGAAATTTGTTGATGATAGGTGTACAGTTCATGATTTGTCAAATGGCGATGTGATTATTGCTTCTGGCATTTTATGTTGTGGGCTATATAAGCTCATAGACTATGAAAGATGTGTGAATGATTTAGCATGTGCAATACACGATTCTCAGGCTATGTCAGATGCAAAGTTTTGGCATGCACGCCTTGGTCATCTGAATTTCGCTAGTTTGCTATGCCTGCAGAAATATGAAATGGTGTCCTCCTTGCCCAAGCTCGGGCTACTCAAAAATTGTATCTTGTACATAGTGATATCTATGGTCCTATGAAGACACCTTCTTTTGGAAATTATCTTTACTTCATGACTTTCATTGATGATTTTTCCAGGCGTGCATGGGTATATCCATTGAAAGAAAAGTTCAAAGTGTTCATGTGCTTCAAACAGTTTTTGGTTTTGGCTGAAAATATGTCATCATGTAAAATGGGCACCCTCCGTTCTGATCGGGGGGAGGGAATATATGTCTTCTGATTTTAATGCATTTCTGGCCGAACGTGGGATAAAACACCACCGTAGAGTGTTGTATACACCTCAACAGAATGGAGTTGCTGAACGGAAGAATAGGTCACTCATGGAGATTGCGAGGTGTATGGTCAAGAGTCAGGCTTTACCACATAGTTTCTGGCTTGACGTTGTCATGTGTGCAACATATGTACTTAACAAGTGTCCCACTAAAGTAGTGAAATCTATCACTCCGTATGAGGCTTGGCATGATCTGCATGTTTTTGGTTGTCTGGCATATGCATTAGTGCCTGAACAACATCGCAGAAAATTGGATGATAAAAGCAGTAAAATGTATTTTTGTTGGGTACAACTTTGAAAGTAAAGGATATCGTCTGTATCATCCTCAAACTTAATGCATTCTGGTTAGCCATGATGTTGTTTTTGTGGAAGATGTTATTCAGCCATTGCTTTCATGTATTAAGGAGACATTTGTTAGCTCCAAAGACATGTATGATACTTTGCTGCCTCTTTTTACAGGTGGATAGTCTAGTGCTCATCCTAATGAGGCAACTTCTCAGCCTTTGCAGGTTTCATGTGATGATGGAGATCATCCCATTTCTGATGCAAATTTACATGATGCACTTGTTGATGACAGAATTGATATTGAGGAGGCAAAAACTATGCCAAAATGGCTTGTGTAGACTTTGCGTGATAGCAAATTAGATGCATCTCTATCATATCGTACTCGTTCAGGCTCTCATAGTGCCTCTTTTGCATCATATTTCTATGCTATGGCGACATCTAATCTCTATGATGAGAATGAGCCTGTTTCATTTGATGAAGCACAAAATTCAAAAAATTGGATGGCTGTTATGCAATCTGAATATGATGCTATAATGAAGAATGGTACTTGGTCTTTATGTGACTTGCCTCATGGCAAGAAGGCCATTGGTACTAAGTGGGTATACAAGCTGAAGCATAAGCATGATGGTACAGTTGACAGGCATATGGCTAGGCTTGTTGCAAAGGGTTGCGTAGGAAAAAGGCATTGATTTTGATGAAACCTTTGCTCCTACTTGCCGTATGACTACTGTTCGTAGCATCTATGCACTTCAGCTCATCATGGTTGGAATGTACATTAGCTGGACATTAAAACAACATTTTGGAATGGTGACTTGCATGAAGAAGTGTATGTTTTTCAGCCCCGTGGCTTTATGTAGAAAGGGCATGAAAACTAGGTGTGCAGGTTAAAGAAGGCATTATATGGTTTAAAGCAAGCACCACGTGCGTGGTATGAAAAGATACATGCCTATTTGATCGCACATGGTTTTGAGAACAATCCGATTGAAAGCACCTTATATGTCAAGCATGCTAATGATGTACTTCTGATCATTCTAATGTATGTTGATGACATGCTACTCACTGGTCATATTGTTGATTTCAAGGCTGATTTACATGCCTCATTTGAGATGTCTGATTTGGGGCATTTGCATCATTATTTGGGCATTTAGTTTATGCACATTGATGGTGGAATGGCTTTGTGTCAAACAAAATATATTGACACATTATTGCAGCACTTTAGCCTCGAATACTGTAAACCAATTGCCACTCCTATGGAGATAGGTTTACGATTGAGTCTTCATGATGTTGGAGATGCATTTGATGTTGTTCTCTATCAGCAGCCTGTCGGATGCTTGATTTACTTATGCATTACTCGGCCAGATATTCAGTTTGTTGTCTCAGAGATGAGTAGGTTTATGCATTGCCCATGAGTCAAGCATTGGCAGGCGGTTAAGCGTATCTTTTGCTACTTGAGTGGTACTCGGCTAGTTGGGTTGTTTTATCCCAAGGGGGGATCACTACCGCTAGATTTGCATGTTTTTTCTCACTCTAATTGGGCTGGTTGCTATGACACTCATGTGTCCACTAGTGGCTTTTGCTTCATGCTTGGTAGCTCATGTATATCTTGGTTGAGGTGCAGGTAACCATTTAACATGCCCATCAACATTCTGTCCTTTATCTTTAGCATTCTTTAATGCATAACAGTCTTTCTTCATGTGTCCTTTCTTATGCCAATAATGGCATTCAATATTCCTCTTCCTTGATTTACTTCTACTCTTATTATGTTGACCATTCTTTTCCTTGGTTTTGCTCCTGCCACGTTGCTGATTCTTTCCTCGGTAGGAATCACAAACATTATATGCATCTCCACTCTGAGTGGCAACCATAGATTTTCTATGAATCTCCTCACTCAAGAGTGCTCCACATATGTCATCATAGATAAGTTTACCACCAGGTGCAATGTTGCTAATAACTGTGCAAAACGTATCCCATGATGATGGCAAGGTGCATAACAACAATACTGCTTTCATTTCATTATCCATATCCATTTTCTGAGCCTGTAACTGGGAGAATATAGCATCAAACTCATTTACATGAGCAACAACACTATCTGTATCCTTCATGCAAAGGTTGTATAATTTTCTCATCAGATACACTTTATTTGATGCCGTCTCTTTTTCATATGTATTGCATAACTTCTTCCAAAGGTCCTCTGCACTTTCATAGTCTAATACTGTAAAGTAAACATTATCTGCCAGCTGCAAGTGAATGGTAGACCTGGCCATTTCATCTAAATCATCCCAATCATCTTCACCCATGTTAGCAAGTTTTTTTGAAATTCCATTTATTGGCTTCCATTACCTCCTTTGAATCAGCACATCTTTAATCTGATTCTTCCATAGAGCAAAGTTTCTGCCATCAAATTTTTAGATCTCAAAATGGTCTTTGCCCTGCAAGTTATAGCTCCTCCTCAGAACTCTCGCACTCGAACTTGATCCACCAGATGTGCTTGAGACCTCTGATGCCATGATGGTAGAGAGCCGAATAGAATGATAATGGAGCTACAGGAGTCCAAACACCAATGAATAAGTGTATCAAGGAGTAGATCGACCACTCTATAGTTGATAAAGCCAAAAAATTTGGAAAAATTTTGCATGAGTATCCTCTGCAAAATGAGCATATGACCAATGTCAAAATATCATAAAACTGCAAGTACTGACATGTTTAGCTGCATAGTGAATCACTGGCAAGCATGCATACACTTGGAAGGGTGAATTGATTTTCCCTCATCCAAGATCTAATGTTTCCCATGGGCATCAAGGAGCAGGATCATCCCAGACCCATGAAAACCATAGGGAAAGAGCTAAAGAGAGACTTGAAGTGAGCTTTGCAAACCCCTTAGGGAGAGATCGGTCAGGAATAGATGCAAAAAGAACAGATCAAGAGAGATACAGAAATCTGAGACATCAAAGAGGCATGGATGAGTTTCCCTTGCCTAGGCCTAGAGAACATCCTAGAATCTTGAGGCCAATCCAATTGGTCAAATCCATGAATAATTACTTTGATGGCACTGGAGATCCATACGATCATGTAGCAGAGTTTAGACAAGCATTGAGAGCTAAACACGTCGAGGATTTGTCCACTCAGTACAATGCCTTTGGTCTAACAATCAAAAACACTACCTTAACATGGTTTCAACCACTACATCAAGGTCAGTTTAGGAATATAGACCAGTTGCTAGAAGCATTCATTACTGAATTCTCCAAAAGTGGCATCAGACACAACACTTCATCATGAATCCATAGCTTTAAACAAACACCTCAGGAAACGGTTAGACTAGTAGGAAGAAAATTTAGACAATACCTCGAGAGATGCCTTGTGCCAGAGCTCGGTCTGCCAAACAAGTGGCTTTATTTGTAGATGGTTTGTTAAGTACTAAATTGAGATCCTATGTGTACTTAAAAGACCCTAGATCCATAGAAGAGTGTGTACAAATGTGCATAGACATTGAGGATAATCTAGGGGAGGAATTCAAGCTTTCAAGAATCTATAAAGATTCGGATAGCTCCACTAGCCTCACTTCCAAACTAGCTACATCCATAGAGGAACTTGTAGAGAAGGTAGCGCAAAAGTTAGGAGTCCCTCGCAAATAGATATCTAGATTTGCCCCAATGAAACGATGTTATACCTATGGAGGAGCCATATGGCTAATGTGTGACCATCATGGTGCAACCCCAAGTGAATTTGAACGGCCAATATTGCACCATAGAAATGAGGTATACTAACCACAATACACAAGATTGCCCGTATAATAAGCGGATGGTGATGCAAAATTATCCACAACCATATCCACAATAGGGGAGATACCAAAATTAGTACCCACCACAACAGTATGTTAGGCCCCAACAACCCTATTAACCACCCTATCAAGCTCAACAAAGGCCTCAACCCGTTTTAGTTCAACAACCTCCACCTCCATCCAATGTGATCCTAATGAAGGCCTTTGTTGAACATCACCCTAGTGCTAACATCACCCTTGATTTTCGAAGGTGACCCAAATGATCACAGTTTTGACTTGACTCATATCGATAGTCTGCAGGCTTACTATATGTAATCACCTAAGCATAATGAGACATACTATTATGAAGATCCTAGAAAACCTAATTGGGAGCAACAATATGCTAATGTCATGTATGCCAATCCTAAATCTAAACCCCAACCTAGACAAATAAGACCCCCAACTCCTAAAGGACCATGCTACAAATGTCGGGAAAATCACTTCATTCGTGATTTTCCTATACTTGCACCTATGCAACTCCAATAAGTGAGAATTCAAGGTTTTTTTCCAGATTGTAGGAAGAAGCACCTATTACGAGATTGTCCTAAGAACCATATCAATGTACCGAAGATCACCTCTATCAATGTCATTGGGTTCATCGTGGATTCTACTAGATGTGTAACTTCCACTTCCCCAATGCACGTGGTCACTAGAGCTCAGGCAATACAACAAAACCAAGACTTAGGCCAAGAAAAGAGTTTTGAGGTTAATGAGACCGTGAGACTAACCAAAAAGAGGACAAGAGCCTGGAGAGAAAGTCGCGAACGAATAAAGAGACAATGGGCAAAGAAGATGAGCAAACTTGAGGAAAGCCTAAGAGAAACAAAGGCCAAGATAATTGAAATCACTCCTCAGATGCACTCTCACACATCACTACCATCACCATCCAATCAACCTCATATAACCTCACCTCCACCACCTAGAGTAAGATCAGTCTTAGCAAATCCCACTCCTGAGGACCTAGATATGATGCTTAAAGCATATCAGGTCAGGATCCAAGAAGGGCCAAACGTAACAGATCATGAAAAGTGTTACACCATAGCTTACCTAGAGATTGAGTGAACCAAGCTTTGTGCTAAGATGGTAGAATTGGCTCAAACCATGTTTGAGGCTAGTCGTCTCTTCAATTGCTCTAGCTCAGCTAAGACTCAATTGCATTTTGATGGACTATTAGAAAGATTGGAGAGGTTGATTGCGATATTTGGAAAGGAAGCCACTTCCGAGGGTAAGGACAAGGCAAGTGAAAGAATGAGCGTTCTTCCCAAGGAAGCTTATGTGCCTAATTCAATTGACCTAGACACCTCATCTTGTATGAATCAATATTCACAAGAATTTCTAAGAGAGATTCAAGAAGAAAAATGGGCAAAAGAAAGTGAAAATCCTCCTCCTATCAAACTTGTGGATGATTTACATGATCCATTCCCATAAGACATTCCTTCTATTTATGGAGAACAAGAGGATGCCCAGTCAAGTGAATGATTAGACTTCGAGTCTAACTCCATACAAGAATCGCCTCATTTTATAGATCCATGGAAAGCAAAGTCTACCTATATGAGAGCACCCACAATCATGATAAGAAATGAAGACTCAATCATACCTATGAATACAGAGGTAGTAAAGAACACCCAAGTGCAATGCAATCTCACTTTAGAAGAGCTATTGAGGGTTAAACCAGAATTGTGGAAACATGTAGCCAATCAAGTTGTCGAAGTAGCAAAAACTGATTCCCAGGTAGGATCTCATAGAATAGTGCCAGAAATACCCTTGGATAAGATAGGAGACATAAGCGAAGGAGAAGAAGGAAACACCTATCTCCCAATCACTCATTAAGGTTACACCACCAAGGCTATTTTGGAATCTGACATAGGAGTTGAAATTGCTACCACTTCCCTATGGAAGCGATGGGGCAAGCGAGCACTCAGGCCAACAAGAATGAAATTATAGATGGCTGATGGTCACATAGAAAGATTCTTAGGATTACTAGAAGGGATAACTCTCACTACATGTGGTGTAGAGTTTGAGCATACTTTTGCCATATGTGACTTTAGCAAACCAAGCCTATGAGATGATTTTGGGAAGACCATTCATGAGATAGTTGTAGGTAGTACATGATTGGGGAACCAATTCATTGTATTTGCAACGCTTAGGTGTGACAACCAAAGTCAATTTCAAGGGTCAATTTCAAGGATTACTCTCATAGAGACATGCCCCTAATACAGTGAAATCCCATCCACAGAGCCACAGAAGATACGGAATCAGTGCATTCCATAGGATCATGATCCTCATGGATGCACAAAGACACCCACTTATAGATGTGCAAAGTTGCAGTAGAAGAAGAGAACAGAGAAAAGGCTAGAGAGGTAGGTGCAAAGGAAACTCAAAGATCAATTTGAGACCCAACCTATGCACTTGTAGTATTTTCGGACAAAGAGTTGGTTGGGCAGAAATCCTAGCCACAATGGATATAGCCATTAATGAAGAACAATGGATACCACACTATTATGAAGATGGTTATGACATTTTAGTTTTCATGATAGTCGATTATAGAAGAGTGCAAGTCTAGCACAGATGAACTAGAACAGGAAAGTGACTCAGAGTTAGAATCAATTATTATTGATCCCTTTTGGGCATTAGAGGAAGAATACCTATGCAAAGTAGAAGCTCATCCTCAAGGATGAGAAGAGCTTATGAATGAGGTGAGGTTAACCACACAAGTAACCACTAAGAGTGAAGGCAAGAAAAGAAAGAAGAGAGAAGTCTCAGCCAATGGGGAAGAATCATTGTTTGAGGTCCCTGAAAATTTTATCATATAAGCAATTGAATGTGGTCCCTACGGTGGCATGATGTATGGATAGTTGAGCCACTCCTTGCATTGTGCATTATTTTGTACTTTGATGTTGAATGCTTTCCATAACCTGTGCCTTGGAACGGGACCAAAACATGGGTTCTAAAGAAGATGTAAGGGTGCATGGTTCCATGTGTGCAGCATCACTAGGTAAGTTTCTAAGAGTTTTTACCACCATGTCGGTTGATAAATATTACCTTTTTGTGATTTTGGTGGTAAGTCCTCTGGTTGGAATTGCATCACAAATGTGGGAATCCTCCCCGTGACTCTCTTGATCTTTGCAGTATAATCAGCCAGAATTACAAAATATGGCATGTACTAAAGTTTCGAGGTCGTGATGAGTCACCTTGGTGCCAGATGTTGGAAATAGTTAGATTGTGTCACCATTTCTTCTATGATTCGCATTGCTTGATTTTGCACCACCGTGCAGTCTTCATGAGTGCACCCAATGTCTCCCACTTGTTTTAACCATGGGGGTCGTGGAGCTTCAAATGTATCTTGGCCTTCTTCTGTTCTTCATCCACCAGCAATGGGTTCTGGATCGTAGTAATCTTCGAATGCTTGTTCCACTAGAATGGATACTGTTTCTTCTTCTGCAGGGGCCTCCGGTGGGGATGGTGGTCTCTCATATTGTAATATCCTCATTTGTAGTTGTGTGACTTGTTTTTGTAGTTCTTGTAGCGTTGCTAAGTAAGTGATGATGGGAGAGGTTGTTATGGTGGTTTGTGGTACAACTGTAGTATTTGATTTTCTTTGTTGCTGCAGTTGATCCGTTACTTTTGATGGCTTGTCATGAGCCTCGAGCACATTAGCATAATCTTCCAAGATGATTGTGATATTCTCAGGGGGCATAGATTGAAACTTCGATGGACTTATGGTCACCCCTGGTGTGCTCTCTATTATTGCTTCTATATTTTCTTGATTTTGAAGTTGCAATTGTCTATTCTCCTCGTGACCTGCTGCAAGATGCCTTCTTAATTGCACCATGTTGCACTAGAGTTTAGAGTTACGTTCCATCTGTGTTCATAGATGACCTTCAACTTGTTGCATGGATTCTCCATCTATGTTCTTCAACTTTGCTTCCAATGTGCTATGGCCTCTTGTAATGTATGAAATTGCATTTGGAGACTTTCATAGTCTTCCTCCAGTGTAGCTATTCATTTTTGTAATTTGGTAGAGCACTCTTGTAACATCCGATTATGTGCCTGTAGCTGATGGTATTCCATCCTTAGCTGTGACATACACTAAAGCATAGTGTCAAATGCACTATCTATAGATGACGATGCAGTTTGTATAGTGGTTGATGCGAGGGAGAAGGAAAGGTGAATGAGAAGTGTGGATTTTGTGTCTAATAGTGAGGTGTGTGCAGGTGAAGTTGGTGGTGAGGGAATGGGGGATGGAGGAAAGGTGGAGGGAGGGGGAGGTGTTGTGGGTGGAAAAATGTCCATGCTATCAGATGTGGAGGCGAGCATGGTGTCTATCATATACATGGGAATGGTAGGTGGTGCGTTTGAGGTGGTGATGAATAATTATGGTGTTGGTGTTGGGAATGGGACCCGCAACGAGGTTTGGGTGGTGGGTTGAAACAATCTAGAAAGAAAGGCATGGGAGGGTTGAAGGACTTGTGGGATGGAAGGAGGAAAGTAAGAGCTTGGAGGTGGGAATGCCATGGGAGGAGGTTCAGTGATCGAGAACCCTAGAAAAGTGGACCTCATGTCTAGGTGTCCTATGACTGATGTTGTGGAGGTAGGATGCCCCATGATAGGGTCAATGAGGGGTTTTGATGTAACGGTGGTAGTATAGTACAAGGAGTTATCAAAATAAGAAAATAGGGTTGAACTAGAAGTGGGGCTACGAAAGATGAAGGGTTGCTCTCGGGTATCGATGGTAGGAATAATATTTACAACCTCGATTTGAGGGGGTGATGGTGGAGGTGTCGAAGGTAGTGGCTCTATCACATCTTCATGGTCGATCATCGTTTCATGGCCCGGAGTTCCAATTGCTTGGGATGGTGTCTCAATAGGTTCATTTGCTATAGCAGTTGCCTCCACAGTGGTGATGGGGATCTGGATGTTTTTGCCTGAGCTTGGTCATGTTTGGAATCTATGTGGATCGTATTGGGTGGGAGGCCTTTGCAATGTGGATTGTACGACTTCCACTACACCATAGGTTTTTGCGAGCAATAGTAGAGTTTCATTGAATTTAGAGTCAACACGAGCCTCTTCCAAGAGCTACGCCATGAGCACTCTGCTACTCTGCTTAGAAAGTAATTGTTGAGCCCGCACCCTTTCCATGGTCTGGTACAACCTACAGAGTTCTACAGTATAAGATGGGGCTTTGATAGTTTCTTCTTCTTCTCCCTCTTCTTCTTCTTCTTCTTCCCCCTTTGGCCGTTCTAATTGTTGAGATAGGTTCCTTTGTTGGTCATCTCCCCAGTGGACATGGCGACTTTCTGTTGATTTTACCCTCCTTTGTGTGGAGGTTCCAAGTCCTTGTGCATCGGAAAAGAACTCTACATCCGATAGTTGAGTGGTCTATAAAAAAGATTCAAAATCAAAGGTACTCATCCCTTCAATGTCTCTAGTGGTACCAAATTCAAACTTCTGAAGGTACAAGGGCTGCGGAGCAAGCTGCTTGTGATGTGTCTCTAGAGTTAGACAGGGGGGATTTGAAAGGTAAAGGGAGGCACTGTGGCTTCCCCTCAAGGTGAGATCTCTAAGATCGTAAGAACTTCTCATGTTTGGACACATGGAATAGTGCCCCTCATTCTCTTGGATTGGTGTGTTGAAGCTTTGTTTCCTTTAAACAATTGTAATTGTGACTAGTTTAGTGTGCACTCGATGGGAATATCATATGCTAAACACTTGTACATTATACGAGTGATTACACAACAATTTCATTAATGAGCCTATCTTTGCTATATAAAGTCTAAACCAAATTCTCTTGTGTGGCTGAGTGAATCTGTCTTGTCCTGGAAACGCAAAGTGTCACATGCGTAGTCGAACAGGGATGGAAACACTAGGTGTAAGTGTTGCCATATCCGTTAACTTCAATAGCTTCCTATTCTTCATGTTGTCAAGTATCCAAGGATCTTTCTCTGAGGGTGCATGTGTGTCGTGCATGTTAAGTTCATCTCTTACCAATTCTAGGGTGAGTTCAAACTTCTTCAGCTCATTGTTGCATGATAGAGAGGGAATTACAAAGGTACTTGGTCAATCTTTCACACTGCTAGCCTTCAAGGTGGACACTAAAGAATAGCATCGTTGGAATTTTGGCTTTCATATGGGTGCCTTGAAATATTCAACTAACCCTGCATGTTGTCAAATTACTTGTAGTTTTGGGGTGTTTTGGAGAGTCTCGAATTCTTTTGAAAAAATTTAAAACCATCCCACACGTTGCCAAATTCACACTTTGACTCCCATATGTATATTGCATCTTCTAGCTACCCTAGCATCTTGTTGAACTGGTGCTAATGACCACTAACCTGCTCTGTAAGTCTTGTAGGTGGATTAGGAATTGGTATTTGTTGGAGGTGGTGCAGCTCTATAGGTCACTCAATCGGTGGCACCTCAATGGGTAGGTTTTCCATGTTAACACTATTTGACTTGTCCCTACCTGGAAACTAGTGCCTACTTTAGTGGTTCAGGAGTTAGCGAGTGAGGTGTTCTTGTGTGGTGAGTGTCAGTTAGTAGGTTAGTGATTTTCCTAGATGCATACTTTGGATATGCACTATACTCAGAATACATCTACAGAGCCTTCGTGAAAAGGTATGCAATGTTCTCTTGGATGGGCACATATGCCAAGCTAATCTCTCTAGCGGAGAACCTCTCTCTCACATAATGATAATGCACCTCAATGTGCTTAGCACGAGCATGGAACATAGTGTTCTTCGCAACTGCCAATGCGCTTTGACTGTCAGTGAAGATGGTGTGCAGAAGACTGACCAACAACCAAATCAACCATAAGGCGTCTGAGCCGCACACACACTCAACAGTTGCTGTGAAGGCTGCCCTATACTCAGCCTCACAACTGGAAGTGGCCACAATAGGCTACTTCTTGCTCAACCAAGATATACATGAGCTACCAAGCATGAAGCAAAAACCACTAGTGGACACATGAGTGTCATAGCAGCCAGCCCAATCAGAGTCAGAAACAACATGTAAATCTGGCGATACTGATTTCCCCTTTGGATAAACAATCCAAGTAGTCGACTACCACTCAAGTAGTGAAAGATACACTTAACCGCCTACCAAGCTTGATACTTAGGCAATGCATAAACCTGCTCATTTGTGATACAACAAAATGAATATGTGGCCGAGTAATGCATAAGTAAATCAAGCATCCAACAACCCGCTGATAGAGAACAACATCAAATGCATCTCCAGCATCATGAAGACTCAATCGTAAACTTGTCTCCATAGGGGTGGCAATAGGTTTACAATCTTCAAGGCCAAAATGCTGCAATAATGTGTCAATATATTTCATTTGACACAAAGCTATTTTGCCATCAACTTGCATAAATTGAATGACCAAATAATGATGCAAATGCCCCAAATCTGACATCTCAAGCGAGGCATGCAAATCAGCCTTAAAATCAGAAATATGCTTCTCATGAGGACCATTGAGTAGCATGTCATCAAATATTTAACACGCTTAACATATAAGACGCTTTCAATTGGACTGTTCTCAAAACCATGTGTAATCAAATAGGCATGTATCTTTTCATACCAAGAACATGGTGCTTGCTTTAAACCATATAATGCCTTCTTTAACTTGCACACCTGGTTTTCATGCCCTTTCTGTACAAAGCCATGAAGCTGAAAAACATACATTTCTTCATGCAAATCACCATTCAAAAATGCAGTTTTAATGTCCAACTGATGTACAGTCCAACCATGAAAAGTTACAAGTGCACAGATGTTATGGACAGTAGTCATTCGACATGTAGGAGCAAAGGTCTCATCAAAATCAATGCCTCTTTCCTGAGCATAACCCTTTGCAACAAGCCTAGCTTCATACCTGCCAACTGTTCCATCATGTTTTCTCTTCAGCTTGTATACCCACTTAGTGCCAATGGCCTTCTTGCCAAGAGGCAAGTCACATAAAGACAAGGTGCCATTTTTCATGATAGCATCATATTCAGATTGCATAGCAGCCATCCAATTTTCTGAATTTTGTGCTTCACCAAATGAAACAGGCTCATTCTCATCACAAAGACTAGATGCAACCATAGCAATCTGATGCAAAAGAGGCACTATGAGAGCAAGAACAAGTATGATATGATAGAGGAGCATCTAATGTGTTGTCACGCAAAGTTTGCACTAGCCACTTTGGCATAGTTTTTGCCTCCTCAATATCAGCTCTCTCATCAACAAGTGCATCATTTAAATCTACATTAGAAATGGAATGTTGTGCATGAAACCTATAAAGGCTGAGAAGTGGCCTCATTTGGACCAGCACTAGACTCTCCACCTGTAAAAAGAGGCAGTAAAGTATCATACATGTCTTTGGAGCTAACAGATGTCTCCTTAGTACATGAAAGTAATGGCTGAATAACATCTTCCACAAAAACAACATCACGGCTAACAAGAATGCATTTAGTCTATGGATGATAGAGATGATAGCCTTTGCTTTTAGAACTGTACCCAACGAAAATACATTTTGCTTCTTTATCATCCAATTTTCTACATTGTTGTTCAACCACTAATGCATATACCAGACAACCAAAAACATGCTGATGAGCAACAGATGGCTTACGACCATGCCAAGATTCATATGGAGTGATAGAATTCAATGCTTTAGCGGGACACCTATTAAGTACATATGCTGCACATATGACAACCTCAAGCCAGAAACTGTAGTAAAGCATGACTCTTGATCATACACCTCACCATCTCCATGAGTGACCTATTCTTCTGTTCAACAACTCCATTCTGTTGAGGTGTATAAGGCACTGTACATTGATGTTTTATCCCACATTCAGCCAAAAATGCATTAAATTCAAAAGACATATATTCCCCCTCTCGATCAGAATGAAGGGTGCCCATTTTACATGTTGACAAATTTTCAACCAAAACCAAAAACTGGTTGAAGCACATAAACACTTTGAACTTTGCTTTCAATGGATATACCCATGCATGCCTAGAAAAATCATCAATCAAAGTCATGAAATAAAGGTAGTTTCCAAAAGAAGGTGTCTGCATAGTGTTGGTGCAAGAAAATCATCAATTGTTGATTTGGACAAAGATTTGAAGTCAAAGAATGAAGCAAAGATCAACATATGAGGCATGAAATTTAGTGCATGGTCAGAAGATGAAGACTTGTATATACATGTATATTTATCTTGTAATTATTTCATAAAAACTTTGTATATATGATGAATATACTTGATATAGATGTACTACAAGTAGGTGAGATCATGAGTGATAAGTTTTAGAAGTCATTAGAGACTTTAGAAAGTGAGAAGAATATGTATCATCAATCATATGTAAGATATATATACATCTATATATACTTGATACAGATGTGCTACGAGTAGGTGAGATCCTAAGTGATAAGTTTTAGAAGTCATTAGAGACTTTAGAAAGTGAGAAGAATATGTATCATCAATGAGATGTAAGATTTCTCTGAATAGAAGATAGTTGCACCTCGATCTTTTGCTCAGTGCTCCTTCTGTGTTTATCCTATTGAGGAATGCTTTTGTACAAGTCTAATTCTATAGTTGAGTGACCTTTGTACACGTTTTTAGAGTTTAATTATAATCAAGCTAAGAGAATTTTAAGTAGGAACATTTACATGTGTAAATGTGAAGAAGTGAAGACAGGAACAAGCACAATCCTAGTGGTCAATGTTTTGATCAGATCTCCCTCCACACTGTAAAGTTTTGAGAAAGTAAGCTTTCATTCTTTAAGTTTAAAGGTAAGATACTTGTGGTTAAAAGCATTTGAATAAACGGGGTCTAGTTTGGGAGAACCATGCGTTAGAATTTACAGGTGTCAAAATCGATTATACAGAAGAACAATTTCAGACATAGGTACATTGTTTGGAGCAAATCTCAAGATCTACTGAATCTTTTGGAAATATTTAACTTGGAGAAGGTGCAAAAGCTTTAGGAGACACCTTGTATAAATCCATTGAAAAATTTACACATTTGATTAGTCAATGAGTGAATTAAGTGCAACAGACTTTTCTGAATAATTAGTTTCTTCATAGTTAGTTCAAAGTTTGATAAGTTGGCATTGGTCTTCCAAAATTGGTTGACATTTTGAGTTGTTATTGATATAGAGGTGCTCCAACAACAAGGATAACTTGTTCTTTTGGAGATTAACACTCTCCATCAGTGGTATCAGAGCAGGAGTCATCAGAATTGAAGAAAGGAAGACCCCGATTGTTGCAGATATAAAAAAATCAATCCTTGAAGATTCAAAAGATGAAAGTTTGAAGTGAAAGCTAGAGAAGGAGGCCTGAAGCTATCAAGAATATCAAAAGGAACTACATTTGAAGTAAAGGTACATTCATTATTCACAAAGCTTGAAGAATCTATTGCATAGGTGAAGAAAGGATGGGAGATTCTCCTTGTTGTGGAAGATGGATGGACACTCCAAGAAATGAGTAGCAACTGCCAATTCTTGCTTTGTACCAGCCCCTTCTTGCTTTAGAGTTGAGTAGGCCCTCTTAGCTTTCCAATGACACTAAACAAGTGCCTATGTACTTTGGAAATGATGTGAGAAATGATTGAAACAAAAAAGACTACTTCCAAGTTGAAGGATCAATGAAAACTTTCTATTTTTGTCCACACACATGCTGCTTGTTATGCTCAATGCTTCCAGTATAGTAGGAACTAGAAAAATTCCTTTTTTGAGATATCAAATTAACTTAATGAGCTACTGATTCCAAGTGGAATCACTTAAAATGATGCACTATACACAGAGCAATCAATTTAGCAATCAAAACATTACCCTCGATTTTTTAGGAGCTCTGTAGAGTTTGACTAGTAGGTACTTCCATGCACTTTTCTTCCGATTTGCGGAATGGATTACATTCAAAATTTGTGAGCATGTAGAGGACGTGAAGCAACAAGCTATAGAACATTGAAAATGGTGAAGGAATGATTGAGATATGACCAATACAAGTTGATTGTTATGAGTAACTATGACAGAGAAACCATAGATGAAAGTATTGATCTATTGTTAGAACACAATGTTGTCCAAGATCATTGACATGATAATCAATGTCAAAATGATAATGAATAGTGTAGGCTGTGATGTGAGCCTCACTCTCTTACAAAAGGAATCAACAAGGAGTCGGAAAGATGATCTCTACCGCGAGCTTTTCAAACTATCTTTTATAGTTGAGCTATTTGAATTTGAATTTGAATCTTCCATTGGCTCTCACTAAAAGTGATCCTCTAATCTAGGAGATATTCTCTCAAGTAGATTCGTGGCTTTTCCAACTAACAATTTCCACGAGTTTAGTTGTGATTACAAATATTCTTTCAAGTCAAAAAGACTTTTACAAGTGGAAAAAGATAAAGGCTTTCTAGCAATGGTTTCCAGCTTGGTCTTCTTCTTCAATCTTCTTGAATGTCCTACAATCCAATCATAGAATTAAACCTGCAAAGTTTTCTACCATCTAATGCTTTAGTCAATAAGTCTGCACATTGCATATAGTTGATACATATGCCAACTGAATTTCCTTGCTCAATATCTTTTCTCTCACGTAATGATAGTGGACCTCTATATGCTTGGTCCTAGCATGATAAATAGGATTTGCTGCAAGATGTAATGAGCTTGTATTATCTCCAAAAAATCATTGGAGATGTGGTATGCAAACCTAAATCTGCATATAACAATATGATCCATATGGCCTCTTAAGTAGCATTGGCCAATCCTCTATACTCTGCCTCTGTAGAAGACAAAGCAACAGTAGGTTGCTTCTTTGAAGACCATGATATAGGTTTATCTCCTGCAAAAGATAGGTATCCCGAGGTACTCCTTCTATCATCTTTGCAACCTACCCAATCTGCCTCTGAATATATCTTGATGTCCAAATCTGAGGTTTAAGGAAAATACAATCCTTGATTTTGAGTGCCCTTAAGGTACTTCAAAATCCTCTTGGCAGCTTTCAAATGAGGTCCCCTAGGTTTGTGCATAAATTGGCTTAAAACACTTACTCCATACGCAATATCAATCCTTGTCAGTGTAGTATAGTTCAAGCTTCCCACTATACTTTGGTAACCTGCAATATTCTCAAGCACATCATCTTCATGAGCACTTAACTTTTGATTTACCTCCATTGGAGTACTTGCTACTTTGGCATCCTGCAAATGAAACTTCTTTAACATATCTTGCATATACTTTCTCTGAGTAATATAAATTCCAGAGTTAGTATAGACTAACTCAAGTCCACGAAAATACTTTAGTGATCCAAGGTCACTAATTTTGAACTCCTACATCATCTGATTCTTAATCTGCTTGATGCCATTAGCATCATTACCTGTGAGTATGATATCATCAACATAGACACACAAGTATATTACCTTTGAATTACTCCTCTTAACAAATAGAGAAGTATCTGCTTTACTCATGATGAATCCTTGATCCTGAAGGTATGTAGTCATCCTCATAGCCATGAGGTTGAGACATGTATACCTCCTCTGAAATCCAGCCATTTAGAAATGCATTTTTTACATCCAGTTGATACATGTTCCAATTCTTTGATGCAACCACACTTACCAATCCTTTGATGGTTGGCATTTTGGCCACAGGTGAGAAGGTTTCTTCATAATCAACTCCTTGGGTTTGTGCAAAACCCTTAGCCACAAGTCTAGCTTTGTATGTGCTTATTGATCCATCATAATTCCTCTTGATCTTATAGATCCATCTAGAACCAATTACCTTCATAGAATCCTTCTTTGGCACTAGCTCCCAAGTATCATTCTCCTAGAGTGCTTTAATTTCCTCATCCATAGCTTCCTTCCATTCTGCCTTGGTCTTTGCCTCTTCATATGATGATGGCTCTTCAAATGACAAGTCTTTTGCAAGATAAACAAAGTGCTTAGTAACTAAAGAAGTGTCATACCCATATCTGATTGGCTTCTTGCTCTCCCTTTGTGATCTTTTGATTGCTTGGTTGGATAATTCAAATATATCCTCCAACTTCTTCATCTTGACTTTGCCTTTGGATTTCCATACCTTGAACTCTTCTAAGTTGATGATGTCCTCATCATCTGACTTGATGCCTTCAATCTGATTAGGCACCTCCTTAGTGAGGCTTGGAAACTCCTCTTCCAAGTCATAAGGTATCTTTACTTTCTTGCATTCACTTTCAAACCAAGAGTCATTTTCATCAAAGACAACATCTCTACTGACCATGAATCCTTTGTTGGAAGGATTGTAGAACCTTTATCCTTTCTGATTTAAGTCATATCTTATGAAGATTCACTTCTCAGCCTTAGGATCTAGCTTACCTCTTGTTTGCGATGGGATATGCACATAAGCAACACATCCAAAGATCCTGAATGATCAAGACACTCTCTGCCCACAAGTAATTAGGTAATTTTTTCTCATTTAACATTGACCTAGCTGTTTCAACAATTAGTCTATTTCTCCTCTCTGCCACCCCATTTTGCTCAAGGGTATACCTTGTTGTAATTTCTCTCTTGATTCCTTTGTCCTGCAAGAATGCATCAAACTCATTTGAGAAGTACTCACCTCCTCCATCTAACCTTAGTCTCTCTAGACTTCTCCTTGTTTGGTTCTCAACAAGTGCAAGATATTTTTTAAAGCAACTGAATACTTCATCTTTGTGCTTCATAAAGTATAAGATAGTCCACCTACTGAAATCATCAATGAAAGATACATAATACCTTGATCTAGAAATTGAGAGATCCTTACTTGGTCCCCATACATATGTATGCACAAGCTCTAGCTAGTCCTCATGCATGTAACCTTTCCTTGAAAAGGGTAACCTGTGAGATTTTCCAAACTGACAAGCACCACATTTATAGATCATGTGCTGCTTGGATACATTAGGTATCCCAAGCACACATTGATCTCTACATATTTGCTTTAAGGTTCTTTCACCAACATGTCCTAATCTCTTATGCCAAATTTCAAGCTCTGATAGTGTTTCGTTTTTGTAGCTATAAAGTGCAATATTCCTTGTATTTTCAAGTTCAAAAGTGAATAATCTACCTGTCTTTTCTCCTTTGGAAATTCTCTTGAATCCATGTTGGGGATCCTCCACAAATGCTGCATATTGGTTGAATCTAACCTGCAAACCCTTTTCTACTATCTGTCCAACACTCATCAAATTCTTGGTAATTGTAGGTACATATAGAACCCTACTCAACAGATTTCTATTTCCATCAGATGGTTTAACATTCCCTACCTTGATCACTGAGTGCTTGGTGTCATCACCTGTTTGTATGTGATGCTTACCCTTTGGTTCCTGAAGGTCAGAGAGAAGAGCTACATTGCCTCCCACATGTTTTGAGCATCCTGAGTCAATGTAGAAGAGATGATCATCATTTATATCTGGTTTTGAAGTCATATTCATAATCAGAAGAGAATCCTCTTGCTCCTCTATATAGTTGTTGTAATCTTTCCTTGATTTGTAGCCTCCTTGGTAGTTGCTATTGTAGTTGTTGTTGTAGTTGTTATTGTATCCTTGATGATGATTGAATCTTCCTCTTGATTGTGTATATCCACCTCTTTGATATCCTCTACCTCTCTGATTCTTGAAGTTCCTATAACACTCATCTATAATATGATTTGACAATCCACAAATATTACATGGTGAGGAGCTATAAGGTCTCCTCCTACCTTGCTTACCTCCTCTGCCCCTTCCTCTTGAGGTTCTACCTCTCCCTGCATAGTTGGCTTGGGAGGTAGCTCCTTCATCCTCAATCTTCTTGTTCTTTCCTTTCTCTTTGGACTTAATTTTATCAATGTATAGGGCAAACAAGCTATTACCTCTTGATGAATCTCCATTCTTGTTGAGCTTGGCTTCATGGGTAAAGATTTGCCCCATGAGTGTGGTAAGATATGGAATCT
Organism: Ceratopteris richardii; assembly: GCA_020310875.1. Classification (NCBI taxonomy): domain Eukaryota; kingdom Viridiplantae; phylum Streptophyta; class Polypodiopsida; order Polypodiales; family Pteridaceae; genus Ceratopteris; species Ceratopteris richardii. Next base: position 80,269,794 of record CM035406.1, read on the forward strand.
GCATGTCCATGTACAAGTCCATGGCAGTTGTGAAGCTCTCCCATTTGTCATCTGCTTTAATACCATTGATTACTTGTCTTACAATATGCTCCTCTTAAATTTCTTCTCCTATGCTTGCCAATTGATGAGCTACATCTTTGACTTTGGTCATATACTCTGAGATGCCTTGCTTGGGTTGCTTTCTTTGAGTGGTAAACGCAATCCACAATTGGTTCTTCCTAGCCCTTGTGTTGGAATAGAAATAGGAAGACAAAGTTTCCCAAGTCTCTTGGGATGTCTTACAGTTCCTAATATGTGAAAGAAGAAAATCAGAGATTGAGTTAAGTAAGTAAGACCTTGCTAATGCATCCTTGGCACACCATGTATTGAGTCTTTCATGCTCCTCTCTTGTAGGTTGTCCTTTGCTTCTAAATATGGGCATCTCCTCATCTCCTGAGATGTATCCATAGAGGCTTCTTCCTTGCAAGTATGTCTTCATCCTCAAGGACCATTCTTTATAGTTGTTCCTATCCAATTTATCAATGAGATAAGGAAAAGCATCTCCCATTTTACCTTAGCTTTGCTCGGATACCACTGTTGTGGAAGATGGATGGACACTCCAAGAAATGAGTAGGTACTGCCAATTCCTGCTTTGTACTAGCCCCTTCTTGCTTCAGAGTTGAGTTGTAGGCCCTCTTAGCTTTTTAATGACACTAAACAAAACAGACTACTTCCAAGTTGAAGGATCAATGAAAACTTTCTATTTTCATTCACACACCTACTTCATGTTATGCCTAGTGCTTCCAATACACTAGGAATTAGAAAAATTCCTTTAGGAGATATCAAATTAGCTTAATGAGCTAATGATTCCAAGTGGAATCACTTAAAATGATGCACTATACACGGAGCAGTCAATTTAGCAATCAAATCATTACCCTCGATTTTTTAGGAGCTCTGCAGAGTTTGACCAGTAGGTACTTCGATGCGCTTTTCTTCAAATCTGCTGAATGGATTATTTTCAAAATTTGTGAGCATGTAGAGGACTTGGAGCTGATTCCAAAGCTATAGAACATTGAAAATGTGAAGGAATGACTGAGATATGAGCAATACAAGTTGATTGTTATGAGTGACTATGACAGAGAAACCATAGATGAAAGTATTGATCTATTGTATTAGAACTCTCTTACAAAAGTAATCAGAAAGGAGTCAGAAAGATGATCTCTACCACGAGTTTTTCAAACTATCTTTTAGAGTTGAGCTATTTGAATTTGAATTCGAATCTTCCATTGGCTCTCACTAAAAGCGATCCTCTAATCTAGGAGATATTCTCTCAAGTAGAGTCGTGACTTTTCCAACTAACAATTTCCACGAGTTTAGTTATGATTACAAATATTCTTTCAAGTCAAAAAGACTTTTACAAGTGGTTAAAGATAAAGGCTTTCTAGCAATGGTTTCCATGGAGCTTCAATAAACTCTAGCCAAATGTGTAGGCTTGATATTTGCACCAACACTCTTCAGATAGAGAAATTGGATAGAGAAAACTATCTTGCCTAGTCAATGAGGATGGAAGCTCATCTTATGAGCAAAGATATGATAGGATACATCACAGGTGAAGAAGAGAAACCAGAATTTAGAGATCCTAGTGTTCCAACTAGGGAAAAGCTCTCAGATTTGAAGACATGGATGAAGAAGGATGCTCAACCAAGGAGCATTATCTACATGGGAGTCAATGATTACTTGCTACCTCACATTAGAGGACTTGAAAGTGCAAGTGACATATGGAATGCTTTGGAGGAGCATTTCCAAAACACTACAAAGTCAAGGAAGGCACTTTATGGGCAGAGTTCACCACATTAAAAAAGAAAGCTTCTCAATCTATTTCTGATTATGTAGCAAGGATGAAGGACATTGCAAATGCATTAGGAACAATTGATGAAGACATTGAAGAGGATAAATTGGTAAAACAAATTCTCACAGGTTTGAGAGGAGATGATAAGTGGAAGCCATTCATTCTACCCATTGAATTGCCACTAGATCATTTTACTCCTGATTTGAATCAATTGCTAGGACATATGTTGACCTTTGAGCAGGATGTCAAAGGTGATGTTGATAAAAGTACAGGTCAAGCAATGTATTCAAAGGACAAGAAGAAGATTAACAAAGGCAAGCAACAATCGAATGAAGATGAAGGCACTACTAGCCAAGCCAACTTCCTAAGAGGAAGAGGAGGTGGAAAAGGAAGAGGAAGAGGCAGATGCAATAAGGATGGTGTCAAAGCTTGCTGGATTTGTGGTAAGACTAATCATTTAGCTCATGAATGTTGGCATAATAATCATAATGGTGGAGGATATAATCAAAACTTTAATTCAAGAGGAAGAGGTGGTAGAAATAAGAGAGGTAATTTCAGAGGTAGAGGTAGTAGAGGTTTCTTTGGAAGAAATGCAAGTAGAGGCTTTCAAAGTCAATCCTACAACAATACCTACTACAATTATGCTTCAGATCAAAACGAGGATTCAACCTTAATTATGAATGCAACTTGTCAAAGAAAAAGTGAAGATCAAAGAGTCTTTTACATTGACTCAGGGTGTAGCAATCACCTGAGTGGCAATATAGCTTTGATGACTGATTTGAAGAACAAGGATGTATTCAGAGAAGCTTGTATTGGTACATACATATGTGTGGGGACCACCAAAGGGCTTTAGCATTAATGGTTCAAGACATTATGTGATTTATTTTGATGATGCTACCAAGTGGATCACCATATATGTGATCAAAGCTAAATCAGAGGTGTTCAATACATTTATACATTATCATGTGTATGCAGAAAGAGTTTCAGGACAAAAATTGAAGAGACTAAGGTCAGATGGAGGGGGAGACTATTTCTCTAATGAGTTCAGTGATTATTTGTGGAATGCAGGTATAAAAAGAGAAGTTACTTGCAAGTACTCTCCTCACTAAAATGGTGTAGCAGAAAGGAGAAATAGAACTCTTGTTGAGTTTGCAAGGTCAATGATGAAGGAGAAAAATTGCCCTAATTATTTTGGACTGAGGGTGTAAATACAGCTACATACTTGGTTAATAGGCTACCATGTAAAGCTTTGCACGGTATGACACCTTATGAGGCATGGTGGGGTAAGATACCTACCTTAGATCATTGCAAAGTATTTGGATGTTTGGCTTATGCATATGTGCCATCTCAATTGAGGCATAAATTGGAACCTAAAGCTAAAAAGTATGTGTTCATTGGTTATGATGATAAGAAGATGGGTTATAGATTGTGGAGTCCATCCACAAAGCAATTCCTTGTGTCAAAGGATGTTACATGGTACAATTAATACACATGCAGGTGATGAAGAAATATTGAATCGGAAGAAAGGTAAATCAAAGGTTTAAATATTTGATGAAGAAGAGAAGAATGAAGCACTAGTCGAAGTTGAAGAAATGCCAAGGTTTGATCTAGAATGTGATGAACTAGAAACTTCAAGAAGTGGAGAACTCAGTTCGGGCTACTCAGAAATTGTAGCTTGTACATAGGGAGGTTTGTGGTCCTATATAGACACCTTCTTTTGGAAATTATCTTTACTTCGTGACTTTCATTGATGATTTTTCCAGGCATGCATGGGTATATCCATTGAAGGAAAAGTCCGAAGAGTTCATGTGCTTCAAACAATTTTTGGTTTTGGCTGAAAATCTGTCAGCATGTAAAATGGGCACCCTCCATTCAGATCGAGGGGGGGAATATATGTCTTCTGATTTTAATGCATTTCTGGCTGAACGTGGGACAAAACACTAGTGTACATTGCCATATACACCTCAACATAATGGAGTTGCTGAACGAAAGAAATGGAGATGGCGAGGTGTATGGTCAAAAGTCAGGCTTTACCACATAGTTTCTGGCTTGAGGCTTTCATGTGTGCAACATATGTACTGAACAGGTGTCCCACTAAAGCACTGCACTCTATCACTCCATATGAGGCTTGGCATGACCGCAAGCCATCTGTTGCTCATCTGCATATTTGTGGTTGTTTGGCATATGCATTAGTGCCTCAACAACATCGTAGAAAATTGGATGATAAAGCAGTAAAATGTATTTTTGTTGGGTACAATTCTGAAAGTAAAGGCTATCGTCTCTATCATCCACAGACTAAATGCATTCTGGTTAGCTGTGATGTTGTTTTTGTGAAAGATGCTATTCAACCATTGCTTTCATGAACTAAGGAGACATCTGTTAGCTCCAAAGACATGTATGATACTTTGCTGCCTCTTTTTACAGGTGGACAGTCTAGTGCTGGTCCTAATGAGGCAACTTCTCAGCCTTTGCAGGTTTCATGTGATGATGCAGATAATTCCATTTCTGATGCCGATGTACATGATGCACTTATTGATGAGAGCGCTCATATTGAGTAGGCAAGAACTATGCCAAAATGGTTGGTGCAGACCTTGCGTGACAACAAATTAGATTCACCTCTGTCATATCGTAATCGATCAGGCTCTCATAGTGCCTCTTTTGCATCAGATTGCTATGCTATGGTTGCATCTAGTCTCTCTAATGAGACTAAGCCTGTTTCGTTTGATGAAGCACAAAATTCAAAAAATTGGATGGTTGCTATGCAATCTGAATATGATGCAATAATGAAGAATGGTACTTGGTCTTTATGTGACTTGCCTCCTGGCAAGAAGGCCATTGGCACTAAGTGGGTATACAAGCTGAAGCGTAAACCTGATGGTACAGTTGACAGGTATAAGGCTAGGCTTGTTGCAAAGGGTTATGCACAGGAAAGAGGCATTGGTTTTGATGAGACCTTTGCACCTACATGCCATATGACTACTGTTTGGAGCATCTTTGCACTTGCAGCCCATCATGGTTGGAATGTACATCAGTTGCACATTAAAACTGCATTTTTGAATGGTGACTTGCATGAAGAAGTGTATGTTTTTCAGCCCCGTGGCTTTGTGTAGAAAGGGCATGAGAACCACGTGTGCAGGTTAAAGAAGGCATTATATGGTTTAAAGCAAGCACCACGTGCGAAGATATGCCTATCTGATTGCACATGGTTTTGAGAACAGTCCAACTGAAAGCATCTTATATGTTAAGCGTGCTAATGATGTACTTTTGATCATTGTGGTTTATGTTGATGACATGTTGCTCACTGGTCCTCATGAGAGGCATATTGCTGATTTTAAGGCTGATTTGCATGCCTCATTTGAGATGTTTGATTTGGGGCATTTGCATCATTATTTGGGCATTCAGTTTATGCACGTTGATGGTGGAATGGCTTTGTGTATGAAATATATTGACACATTATTGCTGGATTTTGGCCATGAAGACTGTAAGCCTATTGCCACTCCTATGGAGACAGGTTTATGTTTGAGTCTTCATGATGTTGGAGATGCATTTGATGTTGTTCTCTATCAGTAGGCTGTGGATGCTTGATTTACTTATGCATTACTCGGCCAGACATTCAGTTTGCTATCTCAGAGATGAGCAGGTTTATGCATTGCCCATGAGTCAAGCATTGGCAGGCAGTTAAGCGCATATTTCACTATTTGAGTGGTACTCGGCTACTTGGGTTGTTTTATCCCAAGGGGGGATCACTACTACCAGATTTGCATGCTTTTTCTGACTCTGATTGGGTTGGTTGCTATGACACTCGTGTGTCCACTAGTGGCTTTTGCTTCATGCTTGGTAGCTCATGTATATCTTGGTTGAGCAAGAAGCAGCCTACTGTGGCCACTTCCAGTTTTGAGGCTAAGTATAGGGCAGCTTTCACAACGACTGTTGAGTGTGTGTGGCTCAGACGCCTTATGGCTGATTTGGGTGTTGGTCAGACTTCTGCCACCACCATCTTCACTGACAATCAGAGCTTCTCTAGTAATACATTCAGTATTGTGTGTTGTGCTCCAAGATTCTTCTCCTTCCTTGTGCTGTGCGCATGCTTCCGCAGACGTCTATCTCCGACATATACTTCATTTTTTACCACTAAAGATTATGCTTATATGGTGAAAACAAAGGAAGACCCTTCTACATATGAAGAGGCAAAAGGTAAGGAAAATTGGGAGAAAGTTATGTAGGAGGAGTATGATGCATTGATGGAAAATGAGACTTGGGATTTGGTTCCAAAACCAAATAGTCAGAAGATCATTGGATGCAAACGGGTCTAAGACAAAGAGGTATGCAGATGGAAGTGTGTCTAGATATAAAGCTAGACTTTTTATGAAAGGGTATGCTCAGACATATGGTATAGATTATGATGAGACTTATAGTCCTATGGCAAAGATGACAACTATAAGGACTCTCATAGCTATTGCTGCATGTAAAGGTTGGAAGATATGTCAATTAGATGTGAAGAATGCTTTTCTAAATGGTTACATTTCAGATGATGTTTCATGGAGCAACCAGAAGGTTTCAAGGATAAAAGGCATTCAGAGTATGTATGTAAGCTCAAGAGAGGTTTGTATGGTTTGAAGCAGGCCCCAAGGGCATGGAACTACAGACTTGTGAAGTTCTTGAAAGATCTTGGTTTCCAAGTGTCTAAGGCAGATAATAGCTTGCTTGTTAAAGCAAATGATGATGGGTTCATTTACATGTGCATATATGTTGATGACATAATTTTTACAGGTAGAGATGAGAAGGGCATACAAAATCTTAAGAAGCAAATGGAGAAAGAGTTCAAGATTAGTGGCCTGGGAGACTTGTCATATTTCTTGGGCATGGAGATTTCATATACTCAACATGGAGTATATGTGACTCACAAAAGGTATTTGAAGAACTTGCTAATCAAGTTTAAAATGGAAGATTGCAAGGTAGCACCTACTCCAATGGAGGTGAATCACAAATTGAGCAGATATGGAGGAGAAGAATTCAAGGACATGAAGCTATATCAAAGTCTGGTTGGTAGTTTAATCTATGCTACATTAACTAGGCCTGATTTGTCATATGCAGTTGGGGTATTGTCTCAATTTATGCATTGTCCTAGGAAAGAACATTGGATTGCAGGACAAAGGGTGCTAAGATGCATTAAGGGTGCACTCAAAGAAGGTTTGTATTATGGATTCATATCAGATACAAACATCAAGATATATAGTGATACAGATTGAGCAAGTAATCCTGATGATAGGAGATCAACCTATGGGTATCTATGTTATGTGGGAGATAAGTTATTCTCTTGGTGTTCTAAGAAGCAACATACAGTTTCTTTGTCATCCACAAAAGCAAAGTATAAAGGTATGGTTGAAGCTGCAAAGGAGGTTATATGGTTGAAGGCTCTCATGAAGATTTTTGATATCATTCAGAGTACACCCACTATTCACGGAAATAATATGAGTTCATTGTATCTAGTTGCTAACCCTGTATTTCATGCCAGGACTAAACATATTGAGATCCAATATCATTTCTTGATAGAGAAGGTGATTGATAAAGAAATTGAAGTCATATATACTTCAACAAAAGATCAGATTGTAGATATGTTAACCAAAAGCTTGGATGGACCTAAGTTACAGAGGTTCAAAGACATGGCATGTATAAAGAAGATAGAGAAAGCACAAACACATCAAGACACACGGAGAAGACGATGGCTGGAATAGCTCTCTCTATTGATCGATGAACTGAACTAAAGTAAGAGCTGAATAATATCCCTAAGTACAAAGTACCACCACATATGAGAGTATCAAGTATGTGGTAACATGGGGAGAAAACCTCTAGCCAACACTAGAGTAAAAAGTGCCCATGTATAGGGAAAGGGTTCACATCAAAGCTACTCGAGGAACACATAAGTGTAACAAACCCCCCTAGAGCGAATGATGTGAACACATACAGGGAGTGACAGATCAGCCCCCACAAGGTAATAAGCCTAAAGCTTTGCGAAAAGCTTCAAACTTTTCCCGTGGAAGAGCTTTGGTGAATATGTCTGCCACATTATCTTGTGTAGGCACATATACCAAATCAATATCTCCTGCATGAAGGCACTCTCTCACATAGTGATAATGCACCTCAATATGTTTGGTCCGTGCATGAAACACTGGGTTTCGTGCAACAACCAAAGCACTCTGACTATCAGTGAGAATATGCGTAGCAGCATCAATCTCCATGCAAACATCCATCAATAGGCGTCTCAACTATATACACTCCACTGTAGCTGTGAAAACTGCCCTGTACTCAGCTTCACAACTCGATGTCGCCACTGTAGGTTTCTTCTTACTCAACCAAGATATGCATGAGTCTCCAAGGAAAAAGCAATTACCAATAGTGGACACACCAGTATTATAACAACCAGCCCAATCACTATCTGTAAAAGCATGCAAGCATGGCTGAACATCTCTGCCATAAAAGAGACCTAAGCTCAAAGTGCCTCAAAGATATCTAAACACACGTTTCACCGCTTGCCAATGCTTAGTGCCAGGGCTATGCATGAATCGACTCAACTGGGAAACTGCATACTGTATATCCGGCCTTGTGTTGCATGCATATATAAGACATCCCACAGCCTGCTGATAAAGAGAAGTGTCAAATGCATCACTGGAATCCTCAACTGAGAATCTAAATCTTGTCTCAACTGGTGTGGAAACTGGCTTGCAATCCTCAAAGTCAAAACGCTGAAGTAGTTTTTCAACATACTTTGCTTGATGCATAACAATTCCCCCCTCAACGGATACAAACTGGATGCCAAGATAGTAGCTCAAAAGACGAAGATAAGTGACATCAAAAGTATGCTGCAAATCAGCCATAAGAATGTCAAGTTTTGCATCACATGACCCAGTCAAGAGTATGTCATCGACATAAAGAACAAGCACTATAAGATCAGCCCCATTTTTGCGTACATAGAGTGTGCTTTCAATCGGACTACATGTGAAGCCAAGAGCAATCAAGTGCTTATGTATTTTGTCATACCATGCACGTGGAGCTTGCTTGAGACCATACAAGGCTTTATGCAAGCGACAAACCATATGCTCTTTCCCTTTCATAGCAAATCCAGGAGGTTGCTTCACATAAACCTCTTCTTGCAAATCTCCATTCAAGAAGGCTGTTTTTATGTCCAACTGATGCACTTTCCAACCTCGATGGGCAGCCAATGCAACCACGGTACGAATGGTAGTCATGCGTGAAGTAGGTGCAAAAGTTTCCTCATAGTCAATGCCATATTGTTGCGCATATCCTTTGGCAACCAATCTAGCTTTGTAGCGATCAATGCTACCATCAGATTTTCTCTTAATCTTATAAACCCACTTTGTACCAATGGCATTATTTCCTTTTGGCAATTCACATAACTCCCAAGTACCATTCCTATGTATGGAATGCATTTCTGATTGCATAGCACTCATCCATTGTGGATCGTCACATGCATCTTCAAAAGAAAGTGGCTCTTCATTACATGCTGTAGCAATAAGAGAATAATCCACAAAATTACTTGATGCATGGTGAGAGCTTGATCTTGTTCTACCAAGTAAAGGTGCACTCAATTTGCTGTCCTGCAAAGTTTGTTTCAGCCACTTTGGCATAGATTGTGCACTCTTGATAGACATGCGTTCATTATGTAAAACATCTTCAATATGTACATCATGCGTGGGCTGAATTTCGTGCTCAGTTTCAGCCATATTTGGACGCAAATGTTCAGCCATATGTGGCTGAAAATTTCCAACAGTTTTGGCAATTTTTGGCTGAATTTTTTCAGCCATGTTTGGCTGGAAATTCTCTGCATTTTCAGCCCTATTTGGCTGGAATTTTTCAGCCCTTTGAACCTCAGTTGGCTGGTCTACATGGCCATAGTCAAGCGCACCATTTTGGAACAAAGGCATGAGTGTATCGAACACATCTTGTGAGCTAACTGTTGGCAATTTTTTGCATTCAAGTAGAGGGAAAACTGAATTTTCAGCAAATACCACATCTCGACTCACAATAATTGTGTTCGTCAATGGATGGTACAACCGATATCCCTTACTTTCAGCACTATAACCAACAAATATACAACCAAACACACGCATATGACTAACCATAGGCTTATGACCATTCCAAGCTTCATAAGGAGTGATGAATCTCAATGCTTTTGTAGGGCAGCGATTCAACACATAATTTGCACACATGACCGCTTCCAACCAAAACTTATGAGGAAGATGCTTTCCTTTAACCATACATCGTGCCATTTCAAGTAGAGTTCTATTTTTACGCTCGGCAACACCATTTTTTTGAGGTGTATATGGCACCGTACATTGGTGTGAAATACCTCTTTCACGAAGAAAAGCATTAAAATCATGTGACATGTATTCACCACCACGATCCGTGCGTAGAGTCAAAAGCTTTTGTGAAGAAAATTTTTTAGCCATAGCTAAAAATGCTTTGAAGCAAGAAAATACCTCATTCTTTGCTTTCATAGGATACAACCATGTATGGCGAGTAGCATCATCAATGAAGGTAACAAAATATACATGCTTCCCAAAAGATGGAGTCTTGACGGGACCACATACATCACTATGAACAAGTTGCAATTTTCTTGTAGTGTGTGTGTGATTATCTTTTGGAAAAGAAGCACAATGCATTTTTCCAAGAATGCAACCTTCACATGCATGCTTTTCAATGGACTCAAGTGTAGGCAAGCCAATAACCATGTCCTTCTTTTGCAAGTAGAGCAAACTATTGAAGTTTAAATGACCAAAATGAGCATGCCAAAGCTCCATTTCAGCCATGGAAGAAGTATGCGCAACTAAGGCATTCGAGGCAGCCCTCTTGTATGTATCCATGCGATACAAACCATTACATAATGTACCGGACATCACGATAACATCGCCATTGCTGAAATCATGAACCATACACTTATCATCAACAAAGTGTACATGAAGTCCAGCTTTGGAAATCAACGGAACTGAAATTAAGTTCTTCTTGATACCGGGCACATACAATGCATTTTTCAAGAGAATCACACCTCCATTTGCAGCCGTAAGCTCAATTTCTCCTACTCCAATGATAGGATAAAAGGCATTGTTTGCACACACCACATGTCCTCCTTTAGGTGCATCTTTCAAAGAGGCAAAAAATCTTTTGCATGATGTTATGTGCTTTGAAGCACCACTATCAAAGAACCAATCCGAATCAGCCTCACTCACAACCATACATTTAGAATGTAAAGAAGCATCATAATGACATGTAACAACACATGCCCAAAAATCTTGAGCCATGTTAGCTTCATCATTCTTTGCATTTGCTAAATTTTCAGCAATAGACATGCCCGATTCCTTCTTCTTTTCATTGCGTTTAGCAAGCTTTCTACACTCATCAATAGTATGACCAGCGTTCCGGCAATATTTGCATCTCTTCTTCTTTTGCAAATCACCATCATTAGAGGAATGAGTGGAAGAGGAAGCTTGAGGCTTTGGTTTTGATGAACCCAAAGCTGAACCATACTTGCTTTTCCCCTTTTGTGAGATAGCAAGTGCTTGCGTTCCTTCAATCAAACCACTCCTATTCACTCTAGATTGCTCTTCTTGCAAAAGAAGAGACACAACCTCATCAAATGCATACATATTAGGATTTCCTTTTGCAACCAAACGAAGTGTAGTAGCAAAGCTTTGAAAAGATTCCGGTAATCCTTTCAACAATGTAGAAATGAGTGATGCATCCGGAATGATCTCATCTATGTTTGCAAATTGCTCTTTCAAGTCCTTGATGCGTGTCATATACACATCCATTGACTCATTTTCAACCATACATACATCCTCAAGTTGCTTCCTCAAGTATGCAACACGTGCTTCATTACGCACGGCATACAAAGAAGCAAGAGTGTCCCATGCCTGTCGTGATATGTAGAACATGACCGAATGTATGGAACTATATGACGCTTCACTGAAAGCGCAATCAAAGCATGAGCTTGAGCATCTTTTCCATCCCATCTAAGCTGCTCCTGTGTAGGTGGAGAAGGAGAAACCACTGTACTCGAAGAAGAAGCTCCATTTGTGACAGTAGACTGTGAAGTAGAAGCACCTGCCGGTCTTCGATCTACATCTGCCACTATGTTCCAAAGTTGTTTTGCAACAAGAACGTGCTTCATCATGTAAGACCACATCGGATAGTTGGTCCCATCAAGCTTATCTTCAGCTTGAAGCATGCCAAACAAGTCATTGCTGCCCGCCATTTCACTAAGGAACAAGAATGTGACAAAATCTTCACTTCGACGAAAACTGAAATGAGTGCTGAAATTTCAGCTCACAAACCGTCACTCTAATGGCGATTCTGACTGCACAAATGGCTTTGAAATGGGGGTAAAACACCAGTGCACCTGGTGGAAATGTTTTCGGGCCGCTGAAATTCACACTTCTATGCTCCGAAGTCGATTTGCACTGTTAAAGTGCACGCGTGCCACGACGCAAAAAACCGAAACTTGAGAAGAAGCTGAACCTGCTCTGATACCACTGTTGGGTGTGTGTAGAAGTGTGAGAGACACATAAGAAGCACACACAAAGGAGCACAAACACAGCAAGACACACAGAGAAGACGATGGCTGGAATAGCTCTCTCTATTGATCAATGAACTGAACTGAAGTAAGAGCTGAATAATATCCCTAAGTACAAAGTACCACCACATATGAGAGTATCAAGTATGTGGTAACATGGGAAAAAAACCTCTAGCCAGCACTAGAGTAAAAAGTGCCCATGTATAGGGAAAGGGTTCACATCAAAGCTACTCGAGGAACACATAAGTGTAACACATGTTTATGGTGTTGCCAAAGTAAAGATACTTACCATGGTGAAGGTTCGATCGATGTTTATCTCTTCGTGTTGTACACCCGGCATTTGTGATGGAACATTGTCGATGAATGTCCGTGTTGATGGTCCACCAACGAAAATTTTATGAGTGCCTGGTCCTATCTTCTCTATTCAAAGCAACACTTGCCAAATACTAAGAATTGAATTTCTTTATATTCATTGGCAAACAACATTGGGTAACTACACCAAGCTTAGTTTCACATATTCTCTTTAGCTCACCATACGCAGGAGTCTTCTCATCCAGTAGACATACAAAGATTTGCAGGTACCAGAACTACCCCTTGCAGATATCTCCTTGGATGCTCGCGTACATGAAGTAGTTAAGCATCACTCAAGTTGCGGACCTTCAATCTCTTCACTCCTACCATGGTAAGAGAAAATCATAGTTGTAGATGCCATGTTCATGCCAAGTTCTTGACATCTACCAGATAAGGTAGCAATTATATCATCTGCTAGCCGAGACACACTTCTATCCAAACTGATAAATGCTTAGTAATCAACAGTTCCACCTTTAACCAAGCATGACTCATTCATGTTTCATGAGCCAAACCTGGGAACAAGTGCTTCCTCTCCCCCCCCCTTTTTTTTTTAAACTTTAAGAGGAACAATGTCACAAAACAAGAAGACAAAGATTAGTATCAAAAAATGGTTTACATGTGTCAATGTGCTCTCGTGCATGTGACTCTCAATTGTGTCTATGCACGGCCATGTAATGGTGGCCCTATATTAATGCATACTTTGGAAATGCATGACCTGAATGGTGCAACAGACAAGGTTGTGCAAGGAGCACATGGTTGTCGCTCGTCGAGGCTTTCGATGTTATTTGCAGAGGTTGATGCCGACCTTGGTGGAGGTATCCATTGAGTCTCAAACTGATCTAATCCTCCTTATTGGAGTCCACTTTAGAACATCATTTGGCACTGTAGAGATCACTTTAGGCGTCTTCCTCTTTGGATGCTTTCTGAACTGTGGTATCCAGTGTGGTTGGTGCTTTGGTTCGGTGGAGGCTACTTGTACTTTTGGCTTCCAAACCCATATCCTTTTTGCATGTCTTCCTACTATTGTTGAAGAGCTGGTTTGATCTTCCTTCGATCTTTGTACGTGGTTCTTACCCTTTTCTCTTTTTGGCTTCTTTGTTGAGACCTTTCGCATGTGGGAGAACATAGGTTGTTGTGGATGTAAGAGCTTCTTAGGTACCCACATCTGTAATCACCCTTGTTGAGCTGCAGCTAATTTCTTAGGCACCCAAACTTGTTGGATACCTTGTGATTGAGCTTGTCCAAGCTGCTTCCTTCGTCTTCTGGCTTGGTTGGCTTGCCTGGATGGGATTTGTGGGGGCAAGGCTGGTGGTTGCTCTCCTTTGCGTACCCACATCTGCTTCATGCTTGGAACTGCTTTCTTATCGAATGGTGTCTTTCTATTTGATGTAGCAGTTGTCGTGAACGGTGGTGTTTGCTTGTGTGGTGGACTCACTACTGTGGCTACTTGATTCTTTGGAGAAGAAGAAAGATCCACCCGCCTTCGAACCTGTTCTTCCACGATTGACTCCTTCTGCATCATAGAGCTTTTGACACATACAACATCTTCTTCCATATGATTAGTCTTGGAAGAAATAAGAGAGTGTGTGGTGCCATGATCTAGGAGCATGCAGTTCTCTAATTCTAATGTAATGCATTATTCATGTACCCAAACTTGAAGAATTTGACTTCTTAGGTTTAAGTTAACTGCATGGTCATAGATCCAATCTTGACCCAAGACAAGTGGTTTTGTAAGGTTCTCATCTTGACACACTGGCACTTTGACTTTCATTGGAACATCTTGAAGGTAGATGGGAAGTTCCACCTCGCCCAAACAAGGGGTTTCCACACCTCCCAATCCTATGAGATAAGCTTCTATGGGATTGATGTTCAACTGCAAGTCTTGGCAGTAGGAAAGTCTAACTGCACTACTTGTTGCACCTGAGTCAATCAATGCTTTCACATTCCTTACACCCTTCCCTTGTCCTATCTCTATGGTCACAAAGGGTCTTTGGTCAATGACTTGAGAAGTCGCTATGCCTGATTTTTGGCACATATCCATGTGATATTTTGGGGCTTTTGAGTTGACATCTAGGCCTAGTCGCCTTAACTTATTTTGCCTTATGTGCTCTCTAGCCTCTGCTTGTGCTTCTTCTCTCACCCTTAACTCCTCTTCTTTTCGCTTCTTAGCAGTGTTGCGTCTCGTAAGCATATCCTTTGTAAGAGGTTCTTGGTATAACTTGACTCTACATCCACTAATATAGTTGGGCAAGATATCACCTTCTAAAGTAGCCAATTGAACTGCACCTCTAGTGGAAATTTTGTTAATGATCATGGGTCCATATCCTCATTTTTCCAACGGCATGTTGTTTTAGTGTGTAAACCAACACTAGGTCTCCCTCTTTCAATCCTTTATCTTTGATGTGTGCATCAAAGTATGCCTTTTGTCTTTTCTTTGCAGCATGTTGGAGATAGACGTCTGCGGAAGCACGCGAACAGCACAAGGAAGAAGAAGAAGCTTGGAGCACAAACACACAATACTGAATGTATTATTAGAGAATGTACAAAGATAAGTAGCCCATTAGGGCAATAGGCGTATATACAAGCCGGGGGAAAAAAACCTCCTAAAGAGGGAAAAAAGTGCCCCGGCGGTCCTAGAGTGTTCACACACATCACTACCTAAATATATCAACAAATCCCCCCTGGGAGTGATGCGGTGAACAAGGAGCTGGCACTTATGTATAAGGAAGTGCCAAGCTATGTGGAAATCACTCCACAAAAGGAAGTAAGCCCAAAGCTTTGCGGAAAGCTTCAAACTTCTCCCTAGGCAGAGCCTTCGTGAAAAGGTCTGCAATGTTCTCCTGCTTGGGCACATATGCCAAGCTGATCTCCCCAGCAGAGAACCTCTCCCTGACATAGTGATAATGCACCTCAATGTGCTTAGTGCGAGCATGGAACACAGGGTTCCTCGCAACTGCGTATGCGCTTTGACTGTCAGTGAAGATGGTGGTGGCAGAAGACTGGCCAACACCCAAATCAGCCATAAGGCGTCTGAGCCACACACACTCAACAGTCGCTGTGAAAGCTGCCCTATACTCAGCCTCACAACTGGAAGTCGCCACAGTAGGCTGCTTCTTGCTCAACCAAGATATACATGAGGTACCAAGCATGAAGCAAAAACCACTGGTGGACACACGAGTGTCATAGCAACCAGCCCAATCTGAGTCAGAAAAAGCATGCAAATCTGGCGGTAGTGATCCCCCCTTGGGATAAAACAACCCAAGTAGCCTAGTACCACTCAAGTAGCGAAAGATGCGCTTAACCGCTTTCCAATGCGTGACTCCTGGGCAATGCATAAACCTGCTCATCTGTGAGACAACAAACTGAATATCTGGCCGAATAATGCATAAGTAAATCAAGCATCCAACAGCCTGCTGATAGAGAACAACATCAAATGCATCTCCAGCATCATGAAGACTCAATCGTAAACCTTTCTCCATAGGAGTGGCAATAGGCTTATAGTCTTCAAGGCCAAAACGCTGCAATAATGTGTCAATATATTTCGTTTGACACAAAGCCATTCCACCATCAACGTGCATAAATTGAATGCCCAAATAGTGATGCAAATGCCCCAAATCAGACATCTCAAATGAGGCATGCAAAGCAGCCTTAAAATCAGCAATATGTGTCTCAATAGGACCAGTGAGAAGCATGTCATCAACATAGACAACAATGATCAGAAGCACATCATTAGCACGTTTAACATATAAGGTGCTTTCAGTTGGACTGTTCTCAAAACCATGTGCAATCAGATAGGCATGTATCTTCTCATACCAAGCACGTGGTGCTTGCTTTAAACCATATAATGCCTTCTTTAACCTGCAAACCTGGTTTTCATGCCCTTTCTGCACAAAGCCACGGGGCTGAAAAACATACACTTCTTCATGCAAGTCACCATTCAGAAATGTTGTTTTAATGTCCAACTGATGTACATTCCAACCATGATGGGCTGCAAGTGCACAAATGCTCCGAACAGTAGTCATACGACATGTAGGTGCAAAGGTCTCATCAAAATCAATGCCTCTTTCCTATGCATAACCCTTTGCAACAAGCCTAGCCTTATACATGTCAACTGTACCATCAGGTTCACGCTTCAGCTTGTATACCCACTTAGTGCCAATGGCCTTCTTGCCAGGAGGCAAGTCACATAAAGACCATGTACCATTCTTCATTATAGCATCATATTCAGATTGCATAGCAGCCATCCAATTTTCTGAATTTTGTGCTTCATCAAAAGAAACAGGCTCATTCTCATCACAGAGACTAGATGCAGCCATAGCATAGCAATCTGATGCAAAGGAGGCACTATGAGAGCCTGAACGAGTACGATATGACAAAGGTGCATCTAATTTGCTGTCATGCAAAGTCTGCACCAGCCATTTTGGCATAGTTTTTGCCTGCTCAATATCAGCTCTCTCATCAACAAGTGCATCATGTAAATCTGCATCAGAAATGGAATGATCTGCATCATCATATGAAACCTGCAAAGGCTGAGAAGTTGCCTCATTAGGACCAGCACTAGCCTGTCCACTTGTAAAAAGAGGCATCAAAGTATCATACATGTCTTTGGAGCTAACAAATGTCTCCTTAGTACATGAAAGCAATGGCTGAATAGCATCTTCCACAAAGACAACATCACGGCTAACCAGAATGCGTTTAGTCTGTGGATGATACAGACGATAGCCTTTACTTTCAGAACTGTACCCAACAAAAATACATTTTACTACCTTATCATCCAATTTTCTGTGATGTTGTTCATGCACTAATGCATATGCCAAACAACCAAAAACACGCAGATGAGCAACAGATGGCTTGCGGTCATGCCAAGCCTCATATGGAGTGATAGACTACAACACTTTAGTGGGACACCTATTCAGTACATATGCTGCACACATGACAACCTCAAGCCAGAAACTATGTGGTAAAGCCTCACTTTTGACCATGCACCTCGCCATTTCCATGAGTGACCTGTTCTTTAGTTCAGCAACTCCATTCTGTTGAGGTGTATACGGCACTGTACAGTGGTGTTTTATCCCACGTTCAGCCAGAAATGCATTAAAATCTGAAGACATATATTCCCCCCCTCGATCAGAACGGAGGGTGCCCATTTTACATGCTGACAGATTTTCAGCCAAAACCAAAAACTGTTTGAAGCACATGAACACTTCGGACTTTGCTTTGAGTGGATATACCCATGCATGCCTGGAAAAATCATCAATGAAAGTCACGAAGTAAAGGTAATTTCCAAAAGAGGGTGTCTGCATAGGACCACAGACATCACTATGTACAAGCTGCAATTTCTGCGTAGCCCGAACAGAACCATCTTTTGGAAAGGAAGAACGCTGCATTTTGCCCAAAATATAGCCTTCACAAACATGTTTTCCAGGAGCCTCAAGTTTGGGCAAAGAGGACACCATTTCAGATTTCTGCAGGCGTAGCAAACTAGCAAAATTCAGATGACCAAAGCGTGCATGCCAAAGCTTTGCATCTGACATAGCCTGAGAATCATGAACTGCACATGCCGAATCATTCACAGATCTTTCATAGTCTATGAGCCCACGACATAAGATGCCATAAGCAATAATCACATCACCATTTGAGAGATCATGGACTGTACACCTGTCATCAACGAATTTCACAACCAAGCCAATCTTGGCTAATGCAGAAACTGATAACAGGTTCTTTTTGATCCCTGGCACAAATAAAGCATCTGACAAAGTGAAAGAACTACCATCAGCAGTAGTCAGAATGATCTTACCAACTCCCATAACATGATAAGAGGAGTTATTGGCGCATGTGACAGTATTCCCTGTAGGGGCAGGCTCGAGTGAAGAGAAGAAATTGCGTTGCGAGGTAATATGTTTGGTCGCCCCACTATCAAAGTACCAAACATCTGAGTCTACTACAGACATGCACTGATCATGAGAAGATGGGTCAAAACTGCAGACAGAAGTAAACACCCATTGTTCTTCCTGCACAAGATTTGCAGACTCTGTTTTTGGTGTAGAGGCCTCTGCAACAACCATTCCAGCCTCTTTCTTCTTTGCCTCTTTAGCAGCCAGTTTTGGACAGTTCTTTATAATATGATCATTTCCTTTACACTACTTGCAGAACAATTTCTGCTTTTCTGATTTCTTCTCATCTTTATCCTGGTTCTTCGATTGTGCAGCATTTGCAGATTTCTGCTTACTAGTAGAAGAGCTCCATTTTCCTTTGCCCTTCTGACTAGCCAGGAAAGCTTGATCTGCAACATGCATAATGGACCTGTTCTGCCTGGACTGATCTTCCTGCAACAGAACAGAGACTAATTCCTCAAATGACAAGGCATTCGGATTGCCTTTCATCATCAACCGAAGAGTAGAGGCAAAACTCTGATATGAATCAGGAAGACCATTCAGAACGGTCTGCACAAGTGAGCTATCTGGTATAACCTTATCAGCAGAAATCAATTGTTCCTTCAAGTCTTTGATCTTTGTAAGAAAACTGTCCATAGAATCACCTTCATTCATGTGCTCACTCTCCAACTGTTTTCGGAGGTAAGCAACACGAGCCTCATTCCTAGCCTGGTACAAAGTGGTAAGTGTATCCCAAGCATCATTTGCTGTCCTACAAGAGCGAATGTGAGGAATAATGGCACGTTTGACAGACAAAGCTATCAATGCATGTGCCTGGGCATCTCTGCCATCCCAACGAATCTGCTCTACAGTAGGTGCAACAGAAATAGAAGCACGAACAGAAATCTGTGGAATATCATCTTCGACACCATCTTCATCAGCTCCAACACCTCTAGCACCTGTATTTGTAGTACCTGTAGTCGCAGATGTAACAGGACGTCTTTCAACACCCTGCATAATGTTCCACAGTCCTTTTGCAACCAGTACATGTCGCATCATATAAGCCCATAATGGGTAGTTGGTACCATCCAACTTATCCTCAACAGCCAACATACGGAATACATCACTACTTTCAGCCATGGCCGGTGAGTAAAATACCTTGATGCAGAAAATTGACTGTATCTCAAAAAGTTGAACGGAACTGCCCAGATGAGTTCTGCTAGACCTGTAGCAGACTTCGAGACGCTTAAACTGGCGAACAAAAATTGGTATATACCTTTGGCACAAAAGGACGAAATAGCCTGCACAAGCGCTGCGATAGTGCATTTGAAGGCCGAAACGAGCTCAGAACCACATATCGAAGCTTTTTTGATCTCGGAAACACCCTGAGTATGCTCACCAAATTTTGTGCGAATCTGAGACTGCAAACGGAGGAGTGTCGACGGTGCCCTAGAAGAAGCGACGACCTGCTCTGATACCAATTGTTGGAGATAGACGTCTGCGGAAGCACGTGAACAACAGAAGGAAGAAAAAGAAGCTTGGAGCACAAACACACAATACTGAATGTATTACTAGAGAATGTACAAAGATAAGTAGCCCATTAGGGCAATAGGCGTATATACAAGCCGGGGGAAAAAAACCTCCTAAAGAGGGAAAAAAGTGCCCGGCGATCCTAGAGTGTTCACACACATCACTACCTAAATATATCAACACAGCATAGATGCCTGTCGCCGCTCGTAGCCTCGTCTCACCTAAGCGTTCTAGATCGAAGATCCTAGAGGACAACTCATGTCCATTCCACTCATGCTCTTGTGCTACCTTTAAAGCTGGGATTAGGAAATCCAATGGTAGCATAGCATTCTGTCCGAAGACCATCTGAAATGGGGTGGCGTTGAGTACCGTTTTGTAGTCAACTCGATAAGCCCAAACATCATGATGAAGTTGTTTGTCCCAATCAGAGCGTTTATTATTTACCAGTTTTGTCAATACGTTACGGAGGATCTTATTGGTGCTCTCGGCTTGTCCATTAGCTTGTGGGTGATAGGGGGCAGACTTCTTATGTATCACCAAGAATTCTTGGAGAAGATTTTCAATGACTTCATTCAAGAAGTGTGTGCCTCTATCGCTCACTAACTCTATTGGTAGTCCATATCTCGTGAACACATTCTCAAATAAGAACTTAGCCGTAGTCTGAGCATCATTCTTTGTTGTGGCTTTCACTTCTACCCACTTGGTAAGGTAATTTGTGGCTACAATAATATACTCTACATGGGAGTTTCTAGCTGGGGGGTTAATACGACCTATGAAGTCTATGCCCCACTTCAAAAATGCACGCCCTCCCATCATTGGCCTCAAAGGCATCTCATCTTTTCTAACTGTATATTGTGCACGTTGGCATGTGTCACATTTCTTCACATAGGTATGAGCATCCATATGAAGAGTGGGCCACCAAAGTCCTGAGAATAGAATGGTCTTGATTACGCGATCAGGACGGAAGTGTCCACCTGCAACACTACTGTGTGCAGTCTCTATGACCTTTAAATAGTCTGATTCATGAACACACACTCTTAAGTAACCACTTTGCCTCTTTGGTATAGGTTGTCTCCTACTAAGGCATAGCCTTGAGCTTCTAGCTCCATGCTTCGTCTTCTTGCTAGACTAGCCTCTTTGGGTAATCTTCCCGATCTCATAAATTCAACCAATGGAGCGCTCCAATCCAGAATGAATGACACTTGATAAAGGGTTGCATGCTCCACTGGGGGTTTTTCTTGGCACATTGGACAATTCTTAATCCACTCATGAATTCCTTTGTCCATGCTAGGCCAATACACTCCTAAACGTTTTAGATTCTGCAATGTTCGTTGTTTAGAATAGTGATTTCCTAGCAATCCTTCATGAGCTTGCTGCAACCAACTACTATGTTCATCATCCTCGACACAGCAAGCTAATACACCCTCAATATCTTGTTTGTACATGCTTCCTGCCAATATGTAATATTTTTGTGATTTTACATCTTCTTCTTGTGATGTTTTCACATTCTTATTTGCAGGGCCGAAGGTTAGGACTGGTACCAACTTATTTGCCCATTTAGGAACAACTTCTAAATTGAACAGATAAGCATCGGGTAATTCATCAGACACTCCTTGTAGTGACTCTCCTAAAGTGATTCGAGAAAGGTGATCTGCCCTAAGGTGGGTTCTACCTTTCCTGACAACAACTTCAAAGTCATATTCCATTAGTAAGAGGAACCATCTTACTAAGCGCCCAATATTGCAAGGTTTATTGACCAAATATAACAAAGCTTGATGATCAGTGAAAAACTTGAACTTGTTGGCCAATAAATAGTGTCTAAACTTCTTCACAGCATATACCATGCCTAAGCCCTCTCGCTCTGTTTTGGTATAGTTTCGTTCAGCTATGATGAAATGTCTACTAGCATATGCTATGGGCAAATCTAAGTTTCCTTCTCTTGTGGGTTGTGCTAGCACACATCCTATGGCGTGATTGGATGCATCCACATGGACATGGAATGGTTTATTCCAATCAAGAGTGGTTAGTATTGGTGCTGTGCACAAACGTTTCTTCAGTTCGTTGAAAGAATTCTCCCATTCGTCGTTCCACTCAAAATTAGACAACAAGGCATAAAGGGGTCTAGCTATGATCGCGTACATGTGGATAAACCTACGATAATATCCACAATGGCCCATAAAGGCTTGTACCTCTTTAACATTCCTTGGCCTTGGCAGCTCTGCTATGGCTCGTACCTTATCTTCATCTGTTGAGATTCCATTCTTAGAAACAATATGACCTAATATTTTACCTTGATGCACCATGAACACACACTTTTCTGGGTTCAGACACACTCGATATTCTCTACACTTGTTGAAGATTTGTCGGAGCTCAGGGATGTGAAATCTTCTTTCTTGGGAATGAGCACATAAATCATCCACATACACTTCTAAGCTCTTTCGCAAGAACTCTTTGAAGACATGGCACATGAGCCTTTGGAATGTTGCAGGTGCATTGGTGAGCCCAAATGGCATCACACGAAATGCAAAGATTCCCCATTCTGTGGCAAAAGCTGTTTTGTGTTGATCTTCTGGGGCAATGGCTACTTGATTGTAACCTAAAAATCCATCAAGGAAGCTATAAACTTCCTTGCCTGCAACACGCTCCAATAGGTGTTCCATGATTGGAAGTGGATAACTATCTCTGATCGTAGCGGCATTAATTTTTTTAAGGTTAATACACACTCGCAACTTCCCGTTCTTCTTGGGCACCACTACAATGGGGGACACCCATTCAGTATGCTCAATCTCATAGATAAATCCAGCTTCAATCAGCCTATCAATTTCTTCTTTTATTTTGGCTTCATATGTATCATTATATGTGTAGGGCTTTTGTTTGGTGGGCTTGGCATCAGCGGTCATGGGGATAGTATGAGAGCAAATTCTTGGATCTACCCCTTTCAAGTCTCTATAGTGCCACGCAAACACATCCCTATATTCCCTTAATAGAGCTACAAGCTCCATTTCTTCTCTTGCACTTAGGTCATCTCCTATATATGTGCATCTCTCTTCATTCTCTTCAATGGTCACTACAATTTTCTTGGTCTTTTCTTTATTATCATATGATTCTCCTATGATGGCCTCTCTCTTAGGCATGCATACCAAAATTTTGCGATCGTCAACTTCATATTTCTTGAAGTTTTTTGGTACTTCAAACAATGATTCCTCCTCTTCTGGTTTCACTGCTTTTCTTTTCTTTTTCTTTTGACTGCTCTCACTTCCATCCTTTGAATTTACCGTTTTAATACTTGTGAGAGGTTCTTCTTTCTGGATGAACACTCCTATATCTTCTAGATAGTGCTACTTTGAGTTAAAGCAACTATCCATCACAATGGACTCTATATCATCATCATTCTCTTCTTCTTCTATGACATCACTAGGGTCACATTCTTCTAGCAAGGGCTGACACATGAACACTGAAATATCATAACCCTCCTCATCACAATGAGGTGTCCATTGTTCTTCATTGACAGCAATGTCCATGGTGGCTAAGATTTTTGGCCAGCCATGAGGCTCAAATTCCTCATCTGGAAAGATCATTGGTGTGTAGGCTGGGTCTCTCACTGGTCTATCTCTTGGCGAAGTTCCTTCTTCTCTTGCCTTTAAACGTTTTTCCTCTTCCTCTGCGACCTTGCACATCCACAAATGAGTATCTTCATGCAACCATGATGGATCAGGTGAACTTTCAGAATGCACAGAGATGGAATCTTCTTTCGCTTTGTGGATAGAATTCCACTGTAGGGGTGGTACATCTCTGAAGGAGTAATCCTTCAAGTTGACCTTGGTGGTGACCCCTAAGTGCTGTAAGTACAAGGAGTTGGTTCCCCAATCCTGTACTATTTGCAATTGTCGTAGGAAGGGTCTTCCTAGGATCATCTCATAGACATTATTTTTCTCAAAGTCACATATAGCAAATGTGTGCTCAAACTCTACACCACAAGTGGTTAGAGTTATCCCTTCGAGCAATCCTAGAGGTCTTTCAAAATGACCGTCGGCCATTTGAAGCTTCATTCTGGTTGGTCTTAATGTGGGTTTTCCCCATTGCTTCCACAAGGAGGTGGTTGCAATAGCAACAACAGCACCTGAATCTATGATTGGTTTGGTTGTGTAACCTTGGTAGGTGATTGGAAGATAAGTATTACCTTCTTCACCCTCACACATGTCTCCTATTTTATCGAGAGGTATCTCAGGAACTTTTTGCTTAGAGCCTGCTTTTGGCATATTGGACTCAAGTTCTGGGACCTGATCCTTCACATGATTCCATAGCTCAGGTTTTGCTTTGAGCAGCTCTTTTACAGTGAGGTGACATTGTTTAGTGTTCTTCATGACATCAGTATTCCTTGGAACCACTGAGTCTTCATTTCTTACCAGTATTGTGGGAGCTCTAATCTGGAGAGATTCAGATTCCCATGGGCCTGGAAATTGAGGCAGTTCTTCTAGGGTATTAGATTCAAAATCTAATCTTTCGTCTTCTTGTTGTTCGACTTGATCTCCGTAAATGGATGGAATGTCTTGGGGAAATTGATCATGAAGATCATCAATCACAGGAATAGGAGGGGAATTACCCTTCTCCTTGGCCCATTTCTCTTCTTGTATTTCCCACAAAAACTCTTGAGAGTACTGTTGAATTGAAGGAGGTATTCCAACATCCGTGGAATTAGGAACATAAGCTCCCATTAGTGGTGAGCTTCCTCTTTCAATAACTGGTGGAGCCTGTGGAGGTAAAGAAACTTGTGGTTTGTTTACCAACTGCTCTAATCTTTCTAGTAAGCCCTGGAAATGCAAATCTGGTTTGACAGAGTTTGTTTGATTGAACTTTTGACTAGTCTCAAGTATAGCTTGAGCTTGTTCTACCATTTTCATGCACATTTTCATTCGTTCAATCTCTAAATCTGCTCTAGGGTAACTCTTGTTTAGGTTTGCAGTTGTCCGCCCTTCTTGAAGTCGAGCCTGGTAGGCCTTAAACATCATGTCCAAACCTTCAAGGGTTGGATCTGCGAGAACAGACCCTGGTTGCGGTCTATTTACAATGGGTGGTGGGATGGGATGAGGTGGAGTGGATGGAGTTTCGGCATGCGAGGGGCTTTGAGATGCAATGTCTTCTATTTTTGTTTTCGCTTCTTTTAAGCTTTCTTCTAGTTCCGATAACTTTTTATTCCACTTGCGATTGGCCTTTTCTCTGGTATCTTTCCATGTTCTTGTTTTCCTCTTACTAGGCTCTCCTATTTCACTCGACTCCGATTGCTCTACTGGTTTATCTTGTTTTAATGCTTGTGCCCTAGTAACTGCTTGTACAGGAGCCACATTACTGCTACTTGAACTTGAGTCTGCCACTAAGCCTACCACATTAATGGGTGTAATCTTGGGTGCACCAGAGGGGTTTCTTGGACAATCTCTAGGGAGATGGTCTTTGCCACAATCAGGACAAAACGCTTGTATTGTGATAGCCTGTCCTTGACTCGGAGATGGTGGGTGGGGACAATCACGAAGAAAATGGTCGCCCTGACATCTAAAACATGGTCCTCTAGGGGCTTGTGGTCTTACTTGTCTCAATTGGGGCCTAGGGTTAGCATTTGCGTACAGCCTCATATTGATACGAGTAAATCTCACTATGCTCAGGCGACTGAGTGTAATAAGCATGTGGACTACCTTCATGGGAGTAGTCTGAACTATGAGCATGAGAGTCATTCTCTGAGATCAGTGGGGTCACTGGCACCAATGCTCTATTTGGATTTTCCTCTCCCACAGCATACTTGACTGGAATCACGTTAGCAAGAGCTGGTGGTTGGTTTCCCAAGACTAGTTGTGGTCTATATTGTGCCTGATATTGCTGTTGTGGTCGATAATATGGCTGTTTGTATTGGTTCTGATACCTACCCTGTTGGTAAGGTTGCTGATAATTCTGTCTAACAGCCTGTCTATTCTATGGACAATCTTGAGCCGTGTGGTTCGTGTATTTTCTCTCAATAGTGCAATAGGGAGCATTCCTTTCTCTCATGTTCTGGTTGTGCAATGGGCATACATTAGCAATGTGGTCCCCTCCATAGGTATAACATCGGTTCAATGAGGTGACTCTCTGTGTTTGTCTATTTTGGACTCCTAGCTTCTTGGCAACTTGCTCAACTATCTCATTTATTTCTGTGGAGATTCTCGAAGTATGACTAGTAGAACTAACAGAATCTTGATAGAGTTTGGATAGTCCTAACTCCTCACCCAAGTTGTCTTCTATGTCAATGCATGTACGCACACACTCTTCTATGGATCTAGGCTCTTTCAAGTACACATATGATCTTAACTTTGTGCTCAGTAAGCCATCTAAGAACAAAGCCACTTGTTTGGCTGGTGTGGGTAACTCTAGAGCAGGGCATCTTTCTAGGTACTGTCTGAACCTTCTACCTGCTAGTCTCACTGTTTCTTGGGGTGTCTACTTGAAGCTGTGGATCAAAGATGATGTATTATGCTTGATACCACTCTTGGAAAATTCTACAATGAATTCGGCTAGCAATTGACCCATATCGCGATAGTTGCGACTACTCAATGGTTGAAACCAAGCTAAGGCAGTGCCCTTAAGAGTCAAACCAAATGCCTCATACTGGGTGAAAAAATCCTCAACTTGTTCAGCTCTTAACACTTGTTTGAACTCGGCCACATGATCATAAGGATCTCCTGTCCCGTCAAAATAATTCTTCATTGCCTTGATCACTTGAAAGGGTCTAAGGGTTCTTGTGTGCTCTCGGGGTCTAGGCAATGGAAAATCCTGTTCATCTCTTTGTTGCCTATGTGCTTGATGTCTCTCTCTTTCCAGTCTTTCATTTTCAAATCCTGATCTATTCTTGCCCACACAGTGTGCAAAGGCTGAAAATCGTGATTTGTGAGAATCGCGATTTTGAGCTGAAAATCGTGATTTGTGAGAATCGCGATTTTGAGCAGAGAATCGTGTTTTTGAGAATCGCGATTTTGAGCAGAGGATCATGTTTTTGAAAATCGCGATTGCCAACAGAGAATCGTGTTTTAGAGAATCATGTTCTAGAGAATGACGATTTTGTCTCAGAGAATCGTGGTTTCCAAAAGTTTAGAGAATCACGATTTTGAGCACAACCACAGAATCGTGTTTTCTCAGAATCGTGTTTTTTGGCTGAAAATCGTGATTTGTGAGAATCACGATTTTGAGCACAACCACAGAATCGCGATTCTGAGAATGAGCTCAGAATCGTGTTTCCTTCAGGGAGTTTTTAGTCGGGAAATAGAAAATCGTGATTTTTCAAAAAATTTTGAATTTTTCACAGAATCGCAATTTTCTTCACAGAATCGTGTTTTTTGGCGAGAAACTCAAATTTATGAGCACCGAGCAATGGCAGGCTCCGTAGGTGCAAAAAATCATTAAAAAACATAGCGCTTGCTCTCCCTTGCACCTCCTAACTCCTTCTCACACAATAATGCATGAAAAATGGTATGGAAATGGTGAAAATGCACTAAAAAACGAGAAATTTCTATGAAGAAGAAGATGGAAGAAGATGGAGATGGTGATGATGATGAAGATGAAGAAGAAATATCAGAAAATGAACAAAAATGACAGTTTTTTTACCTTCCAACCTCGCAAATCTACGATCTTACCATCACAATGCTCGTCCTCGAAGCTCTCTCCCCGGCAACGGCACCAAAATTTGGTGTAGCTCAAGCGTAAGCACCACCTCCTTTACTTATCAATCCGTGGAGACGTGAGGACCGGTATGAAGACCACGAGCAAGTGAAGGCACAAGTGCGTGAGTGGAAGCACACAAACATGCACACACATACACACACACGCACAAGGTAAGATCAAAGAGAGGAACAATGGAAAGCTTTGATTGCAAAAGATTCTCTTACAAAAGCTCTATTCCCTAACAAGCTAACCTCAAAAATGAGCTCTCTAGCTCTTTTTATAGTTTTTTTGACTAGTTTTGGCCTTGTCCAGACCTAGTGTCCGGCCTAGTTAAAAATTAGGTTCCAAGGCTTATTTGAGGGCTCAAACGAAGTCTAAAAATTATGAAAATTGGTAGGATGATACTTATAATACTCCTCAAGCTCAAGGACTCCTTGGCTTGAACAAAATGGAGTTACAAAAATAGAAAATGGTATTTACAATGGTTTTTAGTGATGAAAATCACTATTTTTGTAGGGAATTCTTCTGAAAATTTGACATACACTTCTTGGAGCTCCCTACTTGCTCTCTCTTCTTCTATGTCCACTTCTTTGATGTGCTTCCATGTTTTATGCTTGACCTTGAGTTCCAACAGGCTCAGATCGCGATTTTGACACCACATAATGATGCTACTTTGAACTCCTAATTGCGACAAGTATGCTCACCAAATTTCTTGTGATTCTAAGATTGTGATCGGAGCGGTGTCGACAACACCCTAGATGAAACAATGACTTACTTTGATACTAATTGTTAGAGTTTGAGGCCTGCGGAAGCACGTGAACAACACAAGGAAGAAGAAGAAGAAGAAGAAATAGAAGAAGAAGAAGAAGAAGAAGAAGAAGAAGAAGAAGAAGAAGAAGAAGAAGAAGTTTAGAAGAAGAGAAGACGAAGAAGAAGAAGAAGCTTGGAGCACAACACACAATACTGAATGAATTACCAAGAGAATGTACAAAGGTAAGTAACCCATTAGGGTAATAGGTGCATATACTGTTGATATATTTAGGCAGTGATGTGTGTGAACACTCTAGGACTACCGGGGCACTTTTTTCCCTCTTTAGGAGGTTTTTTCCCCCTGGCTTGTATATACGCATATTGCCCTAACGGGCTACTGATCTTTGTACATTCTCTAGTAATACATTCAGTATTGTGTGTTTTGCTCCAACCTTCTTCTTCTTCCTTCTGCTATTCGTGTGCTTCCACAGATGTCTAACTCCAACAATTAGTATCAAAGCAGGTCGTCGCTTCATCTAGGGCATCGTCTACTACTCTCCGGTTGCAGTCTCAGAATCGCATGAATTTTGGTGAGCATACTCATCGTGTTTTCAAGATCAAAATATCTTCGTTTTATGGTGCCAAAATCGTGATCTGAGCTGGTTTCGGCCTCCAAATGCACTATCAACGCTTGTGTAGGCTATTTTGTCTTTTTGTGCCAAAGGTATATACTAGTTTCGGTTTGCTAGTATAAGCGTCTCGAAGTCTACTATAGGTCTAGCAGAATTTGTCTAGGCAGTTCTGTTCAACTTTTTGAGATACAATCAATTTTTTGCATTAAGGTATTTTAGTCACCGTCCATGGCTGAAAGCCATGATGTATTCCGTATGTTGGTTGTTGAGGATAAGTTGGATGGTACCAACTACCCGTTATGGTATTATATGATGTGACATGTATTGGTTGCAAAAGGACTGTGGAACATTGTGTAGGGTGTTGAAAAACGTCCTATCACACCTACAACTGTTACAATTGCAGTTACTGAAGTTGATGTAGAAGGTGTCGAAGATGATGATATTCTGCATATTCCTATTCGTGTTGCAGTTTTTGTTGCACCTACTGCAGAGAAGATTCGTTGGGATGGTAGAGATGCTCAAGCACATTGATAGCTTTGTCTATCAAACATGCCATTATTCCTCACATTCGCTCTTGCAGAACAGCTAAGGATGCTTGGGATACACTTACCACATTGTACCAAGCTAGGAATGAGGCTCGTATTGCTTACCTTTGAAAACAGTTGGAGAGTGAGCACATGAATGAAGGTGATTCTATGGACAATTTTCTAACAAAGATCAAAGACTTGAAGGAACAATTGATTTCTGCTGATGAAGTTATACCAGATAGCTCACTTGTGCAGATGGTTCTGAATGGTCTTCCTGATTTGTATCAGAGTTTTGCTTCTACTCTTTGGTGATGAAAGGCAATCCAAATGCCTTATCATTTAAGGAGTTACTCTCTGTTCTGCTGCAAGAAGATCAGTCGAGGCAAAACAGGTCCATTATGCGTGTTGCAGATTAAGCTTTCCTGGCTAGTTAGAACGGAAAAGGAAAATGGAGATCTTCAACTAGTAAGCAAAAATTTGCTAATTTTGCACATTCGAAGAAGGAAGACAAACATGAGAAGAAATCAGAAAAGCAGAAATTTTTTTGCAAGTACTATAAAGGGAATGATCATATCATAAAGAACTATCCAAAAGTGGCTGCAAAAGAGGCAAAGAAAAAGGAGGCATGAATGGTTGTTACAGAGGCCTCTACACCGAAAACAGAGTCTGCTAATCTTGTGACTGTTTGCAGTTTAGACCCATCTTCTCATGAGTAGTGCATCTTTGTAGTAGACTCAGATGTTTGGTACTTTGATAGTGGGGCGACCAAACATATTACCTCGTAGTGTAGTTTCTTCTCTTCACTCGAGCCTGCCCCTACAAGGAATATTGTTACATGCACCAACAACTCCTCCTATCCAATTATGGGAGTTGGTAAGATCATTTTGACTACTGATGATGGTAGTTCTTTCACTTTGTGAGATGCTTTATTTGTGCTAGGGATCAAGAAGAATCTGTTATCAGTTTTAGCTTTAGCTAAGACTGGCTTGGTTGTGAAATTTGTTGATGATAGGTGTGTTGGAGTTAGATGTCTGCGGAAGCACGCGAACAGCACAAGGAAGAAGAAGAAGCTTGGAGCACAACACACAAGACTGAATGTATTACTAGAGAATGTACAAAGATAAGTAGCCCATTAGGGCAATAGGCATATATACAAGCCGGGGGAAAAAAAACCTCCTAAAGAGGGAAAAAAGTGCCCCGGCGGTCCTAGAGTGTTCACACACATCACTACCTAAATATATAACCAAATCCCCCCTGGGAGTGATGCGGTGAACAAGGAGCTGGCACTCATGTATAAGGAAGTGCCGAGCTATGTGGAAATCACTCCACAAAAGGAAGTAAGCCCAAAGCTTTGCGGAAAGCTTCAAACTTCTCCCTAGGCAGAGCCTTCGTGAAAAGGTCTGCAATGTTCTCCTGCGTGGGCACATATGCCAAGCTGATCTCCCCAGCAGAGAACCTCTCCCTGACATAGTGATAATGCACCTCAATGTGCTTAGTGCGAGCATGGAACACAGGGTTCCTCGCAACTGCCAATGCGCTCTGACTGTCAGTGAAGATGGTGGTGGCAGAAGACTGGCCAACACCCAAATCAGCCATAAGGCGTCTGAGCCACACACACTCAACAGTCGCTGTGAAAGCTGCCCTATACTCAGCCTCACAACTGGAAGTGACCACAGTAGGCTGCTTCTTGCTCAACCAAGATATACATGAGCTACCAAGCATGAAGCAAAAACCACTGGTGGACACACGAGTGTCATAGCAACCAGCCCAATCTGAGTCAGAAAAAGCATGCAAATCTGGCGGTAGTGATCCCCCCTTGGGATAAAACAACCCAAGTAGCCGAGTACCACTCAAGTAGCGAAAGATGCGCTTAACCGCTTTCCAATGCGTGACTCCTGGGCAATGCATAAACCTGCTCATCTGTGAGACAACAAACTGAATATCTGGCCGAGTAATGCATAAGTAAATCAAGCATCCAACAGCCTGCTGATAGAGAACAACATCAAATGCATCTCCAGCATCATGAAGACTCAATCGTAAACCTGTCTCCATAGGAGTGGCAATAGGCTTACAGTCTTCAAGGCCAAAACGCTGCAATAATGTGTCAATATATTTTGTTTGACACAAAGCCATTCCACCATCAACTTGCATAAACTGAATGCCCAAATAGTGATGCAAATGCCCCAAATCAGACATCTCAAATGAGGCATGCAAATCAGCCTTGAAATCAGCAATATGCTTCTCAAGAGGACCAGTGAGCAGCATGTCGTCTACATAGACAACAATGATCAAAAGCACATCATTAGCACGCTTAACATATAAGGTGCTTTCAGTTGGACTGTTCTCAAAACCATGTGCAATCAGATAGGCATGTATTTTCTCATACCAAGCACGTGGTGCTTGCTTTAAACCATATAACGCCTTCTTTAACCTGCACATCTGGTTTTCATGCCCTTTCTGCACAAAGCCACGGGGCTGAAAAACATACACTTCTTCATGCAAGTCACCATTCAGAAATGCTGTTTTAATGTCCAACTGATGTACATTCCAACCATGATGGGCTGCAAGTGCACAAATGCTCCGAACAGTAGTCATACGGCATGTAGGTGCAAAGGTCTCATCAAAATCAATGCCTCTTTCCTGCGCATAACCCTTTGCAACAAGCCTAGCCTTATACCTATCAACTGTACCATCAAGTTTATGCTTCAGCTTGTATACCCACTTAGTGCCAATGGCCTTCTTGCCAGGAGGCAAGTCACATAAAGACCATGTACCATTCTTCATTATAGCATCATATTCAGATTGCATAGCAGCCATCCAATTTTCTGAATTTTGTGCTTCATCAAAAGAAACAGGCTCATTCTCATCACAAAGACTAGATGCAGCCATAGCATAGCAATCTGATGCAAAGGAGGTACTATGAGAGCCTGAACGAGTACGATATGACAAAGGTGCATCTAATTTGCTGTCACGCAAAGTCTGCACCAGCCATTTTGGCATAGTTTTTGCCTGTTCAATATCAGCTCTCTCATCAACAAGTGCATCATGTAAATCTGCATCAGAAATGGAATGATCTGCATCATCATATGAAACCTGCAAAGGCTGAGAAGTTGCCTCATTAGGACTAGCGCTAGCCTGTCCACCTGTAAAAAGAGGCATCAAAGTATCATACATGTCTTTGGAGCTAACAGATGTCTCCTTAGTACATGAAAGCAATGGCTGAATAGCATCTTCCACAAAGACAACATCACGGCTAACCAGAATGCTTTTAGTCTGTGGATGATACAGACGATAGCCTTTACTTTCAGAACTGTACCCAACAAAAATACATTTTACTACCTTATCATCCAATTTTCTGCGATGTTGTTCAGGCACTAATGCATATGCCAAACAACCAAAAACACGCAGATGAGCAACAGATGGCTTGCGGTCATGCCAAGCCTCATATGGAGTGATAGACTGCAACGCTTTCGTGGGACACCTGTTCAGTACATATGCTGCACACATGACAGCCTCAAGCCAGAAACTATGTGGTAAAGCCTGACTTTTGACCATGCACCTTGCCATCTCCATGAGTGACCTGTTCTTTCGTTCAGCAACTCCATTCTGTTGAGGTATATATGGCACTGTACACTGGTGTTTTATCCCACGTTCAGCCAGAAATGCATTAAAATCTGAAGACATATATTCCCCCCCTCGATCAGAACGGAGGGTGCCCATTTTACATGCTGACAGATTTTCAGCCAAAACCAAAAACTGTTTGAAGCACGTGAACACTTCGGACTTTGCTTTGAGTGGATATACCCATGCATGCCTGGAAAAATCATCAATGAAAGTCACGAAGTAAAGGTAATTTCCAAAAGAGGGTGTCTGCATAGGACCACAGACATCACTATGTACAAGCTGCAATTTCTGCATAGCCCGAACTGAACCATCTTTTGGAAAGGAAGAACGCTGCATTTTGCCCAAAATACAGCCTTCACAAACATGTTTTCCAGGTGCCTCAAGTTTGGGCAAAGAGGACACCATTTCAGATTTCTGCAGGCGTAACAAACTAGCAAAATTCAGATGACCAAAGCGTGCATGCCAAAGCTTTGCATCTGACATAGCCTGAGAATCATGAACTGCACATGCCGAATCATTCACAGATTTTTCATAGTCTATGAGCTTATATAGCCCACGACATAAAATGCTAGAAGCAATAATCACATCGCCATTTGAGAGATCATGGACTGTACACCTGTCATCAACGAATTTCACAACCAAGCCAATCTTGGCTAATGCAGAAACTGATAACAGGCTCTTTTTGATCCCTGGCACAAATAAAGCATCTGACAAAGTGAAAGAACTACCATCAGCAGTAGTCAGAATGATCTTACCAACTCCCTTAACAGGATAAGAGGAGTTATTGGCGCATGTGACAGTATTCCCTGTAGGGGCAGGCTCGAGTGAAGAGAAGAAACTGCGCTGCGAGGTAATATGTTTGGTTGCCCCACTGTCAAAGTACCAAACATCTGAGTCTACTACAGACATGCACTGATCATGAGAAGATGGGTCAAAACTGTAGACAGTAGTAAACGCCCATTCTTCTTCCTGCACAAGATTTGCAGACTCTGTTTTTGGTGTAGAGGCCTCTGCAACAACCATTCCAGCCTCTTTCTTCTTTGCCTCTTTAGCAGCCAGTTTTGGACAGTTCTTTATAATATGATCATTTCCTTTACAGTACTTGCAGAACAATTTCTGCTTTTCTGATTTCTTCTCATCTTTATCCTGGTTCTTCGATTGTGCAGCATTTGCAGATTTCTGCTTACTAGTAGAAGAGCTCCATTTTCCTTTGCCCTTCTGACTAGCCAGGAAAGCTTGATCTGCAACACGCATAATGGACCTGTTCTGCCTGGACTGATCTTCCTGCAACAGAACAGAGACTAATTCCTCAAATGACAAGGCATTCGGATTGCCTTTCATCATCAATCGAAGAGTAGAGGCAAAACTCTGATATGAATCAAGAAGGCCATTCAGAATGGTCTGCACAAGTGAGCTATCTGGTATAACCTCATCAGCAGAAATCAATTGTTCCTTCAGGTCTTTGATCTTTGTAAGAAAACTGTCCATCGAATCACCTTCATTCATGTGCTCACTCTCCAACTGTTTTCGGAGGTAAGCAACACGAGCCTCATTCCTAGCCTGGTACAAAGTGGTAAGTGTATCCCAAGCATCCTTTGCTGTTCTGCAAGAGCGAATGTGAGGAATAATGGCACGTTTGACAGACAAAGCTATCAATGCATGTGCCTGGGCATCTCTGCCATCCCAACGAATCTGCTCTGCAGTAGGTGCAACAGAAACAGCAGCACGAACAGGAATCTGCGGAATATTATCTTCGACACCATCTTCATCAGCTCCAACACCTGTATTTGCAGTACCTGTCGTTACAGGTGTAACAGGATGTCTTTCAACACCCTGCACAATGTTCCACAATCCTTTTGCAACCAGTACATGTCGCATCATATAAGCCCATAATGGGTAGTTGGTACCATCCAACTTATCCTCAACAGCCAACATACGGAATACATCACTGCTTTCAGCCATGGCCGGTGACTAAAATACCTTGATGCAGAAAATTGACTGTATCTCAAGAGTCAAGAGTCAGGCTTTACCACATAGTTTCTGGCTTGAGGCTGTCATGTGTGCAACATATGTACTTAAGAGGTGTCCCACTAAAGCACTATAGTCTATCACTCCATATGAGGCTTGGCATGACCGCAAGCCATCTGTTGCTCATCTACATGTTTTTGGTTATTTGGCATATGCATTAGTGCCTGAACAAAATCACAAAAAGTTGGATGATAAAGCAGTAAAATGTATTTTTGTTGGGTATAGCTCTGAAAGTAAAGGATATCGTCTGTATCATCCACATACTAAACGCATTCTTGTTAGCCGTGATGTTGTTTTTGTGGAAGATGCTATTCAGCCATTGCTTTCATGTACTAAGGAGATATCTGTTAGTGTAGCTCAAGCGTAAGCACCACCTCCTTTACTTGTCAATCCGCGGAGACGTGAGGACCGGTATGAAGACCACGAGCAAGTGAAAGCACAAGTGCATGAGTGAAAGCACACAAACATGCACACACATACACACACACGCGCATAAGGTGAGATCAAAGAGAGGAACAATGGAAAGCTTCGATTGCAAAAGAGTTCTCTTACAAAAGCTCTATTCTCTAAACAAGCTAACCCCAAAAATGAGCTCTCTAGCTCTTTTTATAGTTTTTTGACTAGTTTTGGCCCGGTCTAGACCTAGTGTCCAGCCTAGTTAAAAATTAGGTTCCAGGGCTTATTTGAGGGCTCAAACGGAGTCTAAAAATTATGAAAATCGGTAGGATGATAGTTCTAATACTCCTCAAGCTCCAGGACTCCTCGGCTTGAACAAAATGGAGTTATAAAAATAGATAATGGTATTTACAATGGTTTTTAGTGATGAAAATCACTATTTTTGTAGGGGATTCTTATGACAATTTGACATACACTTCTTGGAGCTCCCTACTTGCTCCCTTTCCTTGTGTGTCCACCTTTTGATGTGCTTTCATGCTTTGACCTTGACTTTGAGCTTCAACAGTTAGCTCCAAAGACATGTATGATACTTTGTTGCCTCTTTTTATAGGTGGACAGTCTAGTGCTGGTCCTAATGAGGCAACTTCTCAACCTTTGGAGGTTTCATGTGATGATGCAGATCATCCCATTTCTGATGCAGATTTACATGATGCACTTGTTGATGAGAGAGCTGATATTGAGCAGGCAAAAACTATGCCAAAATGGCTAGTGCAAACCTTGCGTGACAGCAAATTAGATGCACCTCTATCATATCATACTCGGTCAGGCTCTCATAGTGCCTCTTTTGCATTAGATTTCTATGCTATGGCTACGTCTAGTCTTTGTGATGAGAATGAGCCTGTTTCATTTGAAGAAGCACAAATTCAGAAAATTGGATGGTTGCTATGCAATCTGAATATGATGCTATAATGAAGAATGGTACTTGGTCTTTATGTGACTTGCCTCTTGGCAAGAAGGCCATTACCACAAAGTGGGTGACCAAGCTGAAGCATAAACCTAATGGAACAGTTGACATGTATAAGGCTAGGCTTGTTGCAAAGGGTTATGTATAGGAAAGAGGCATTGATTTTGATGAAACCTTTGCTCCTACTTGCCGAATGACTATTGTTCATAGCATTTGTGCACTTGCATCTCATGATGGTTGGAATGTACATCAGTTGGACATTAAAACAACATTTCTGAATGATGACTTGCATGAAGAAGTGTATGTTTTTCAACCATGTGGCTTTATGTAGAAAGGGCATGAAAACTAGGTGTGCAAGTTAAAGAAGGCATTATATGGTTCAAAGCAAGCACCACGTGCTTGGTATGAAAAGGTACATGCCTATCTGATTGCAAATGGTTTTGAGAATATTCCAACTGAAAGAACCTTGTATGTTAAGCGTGCTAATGATGTGCTTCTCATCATTTTGGTATATGTTGATGACATGCTGCTCACTAGTCCTCATCACATGCATATTGCTGATTTTAAGGCTGATTTGCATGCCTCATTTGAGATGTCTAATTTTGGGGCATTTGCATCACTATTTGGGCATTCAATTTATGCAAGTTGATGATGGAATGGCTTTGTGTCAAACGAAATATATTGACACATTATTGCAACATTTTGGCCTTGAAGACTGTAAGCCTATTGCCACTCCTATGGAGACATGTTTACGATTGAGTCTTCATGATGCTCGAAATGCATTTGATGTTGTTGTCTATCAGAAGGCTGTTGGATGCTTGATTTACTTATGCATTACTCCGCCAGATATTCAGTTTGATGTCTCACAAATGAGCAGGTTTATGCAATGCCCAGGAGTCAAGCATTGGCAGACAATTAAGTGCATCTTTCACTACTTGATTGGTACTCGGCTACTTGGGTTGTTTTATGCCAAGGGGGGATCACTACCGCCATATTTGCATGCTTTTTCTGACTCTAATTGGGTTGTTTGCTATGACATTCATGTTTCCAATAGTGGCTTTTGCTTCATGCTTGGTAGCTCATGTATATCTTGGTTTAGTAAGAAGAAGCCTACTGTGGCCACTTCCAGTTGTGAGGCTGAGTATAGGGCAACTTTCATAGCGACTGTTGAGTGTGTGTGGCTCAGACGCCTTATGGTTGATTTGGGTGTTGGTCAGTCTTTTTCCACCACCATCTTCCCTGACAGTCAGAGCGCACTGGTAGTTGCGAGGAACCTGTGTTCCATGCTCGCACTAAGCACATTGAGGTGCATTATCATTATGTCAGGGAGAGGTTCTCTATTGGGGAGATCAGCTTGGCATATGTGCCCATACAAGAGAACATTGCAGACCTTTTCACGAAGGTTTGCCTAGGGAGAAGTTTGAAGCTTTCCGCAAAGCTTTGGGCTTACTTCCTTTTGTGGAGTGATTTCCACATAGCTTGGCACTTCCTCATACATGAGTGCCAGCTCCTTGTTCACTACATCACTCCTAGGGGGGATCTGTTGATATATTTAGGCAGTGATGTGTGTGAACACTCTAGGACCGCCGGGGCACTTTTTTCCCTCTTCAGGAGGTTTTTTCCCCGGCTTGTCTATATGCCTATTGCTCTAATGGGCTACTGATCTTTGTACATTCTTTAGTAATACATTCAATAATGTGTGTTGTGCTCCAAGCTTCTTCTTCTTCCTTGTGCTGTTCGTGTGTTTCCGCAGACATCTAACTCCAACATATACAAGTCGGGGAAAAAGACCTCCTAAAGAGGGAACAAAGTGCCCCAATGTTCCTAGTGAGTTAACACACATCACTAGCTAAATATATCAACAAAGAGTGGTTCTCTAATTATGTAGCAAAGTCTCTTGGTACTGTGATACTTGGTGACTCTTACTAGTGTGACATTGTGGGGATTGGAGATGTGGTTGTGTAGTTCATTGATGGTTCAAAATTTACTATGCATAATGTAATCCACGTACCTCAATTATCACGTAATTTGATGTCAGTTGGTCAACTTGATGACCTTGGTTACAAGGTGGTTTTCTATGCTTAGTCCTTTTGCACATCAAAAGGCAATATGATTATTGCAAAAGGAAGCAAAGTCGGCTCACTTTGTCCTTTATTTGTACCACAGAAAGAAGACTTGTTAGCTGTTACTAAACAACCTATGGCTTGTATTTGGCATGGCCATTTGGGCCACATCTCGTAGTGAAATGAAAAATCTTTCTCATTCTAGCTACATATTTGTGTTATCTTTCTCCGATTTTTCATTTTGTGAGCATTGTCAATATGGAAAGTAAACTAAGAATGTGCATAAAATGCACATTGACTCTAGATCTCATTCATATAGATGTGTGTGATCCTATGACCACAAGGTCATTAGGTGTTTCTCTTTACTTCATCACTTTCATAGGTGATGCTACTAGAAAAGTCTGGGTATATCTTATCAAATCAAAGGATGAGGTATTCCCTGCCTTCAAAAAATGGCTTGCTTCAGTTGAGACTGAAAAAGGAACTAAGATCAAAGCTTTACATTCAGATAATGGGGGTAAGTATGCTTGTTAGAAGCAGCTTTTGCTATAGGTTTTGGTTGCATCATCATCTCCAATAGCTTGCACAAGTATTATAGACCTCGATAGAGTTTTCGTGATGACAACCTTTGTTTTTTGTGATAGACAAAGAAAGTTGGTATTTCTTGTTTTCATGCATGGCACAATAAACCACACCACTAGAGCATCCCAAATCACTAGAAAGTTCCTAAAAATTTGCATTTTTTTGTTCTATCGTGATATACCAAAACCACGATAGAAACCAATCTATCATGATAGACACTTGTCTCGTGATAAAAACCTATATGTCATGACAGACAAAAAGCCATGATAGATGATAGGTAGCATCGATCGGGACAGACACCTGTTTATCATGACAAACACCCATCTATTGTGATAGATAGAAAACCATGATAGACAATAGTCTATCATGACAGACACCCATCTATCATAATAGATAGAAATCCACAATGACACCACTCTATTGCGATAGACACCGTCTATTCCAAAAGACTGAACCCATGATATACACCTATTTTTTGCGATAGACACCTGTTTATGGACAGAAGGCCATGACATATGACAAATAGCATCTATCATGACAAACACCTATCTATCATGATAGATAGGTCTATCATGACAGACACTTGTCTATCATGATAGACAACCATGCATGATAGAGACTGTCTATCATGATAGACACCCATATATCATGATAGACACCGTCTATCGTGATAGACAACCGATTTCGGCCTAAAAATTAAGGTTGCAATTTGTGAAAATTGAGGTTAATTTTGGGTATTTTTTCAAGCTCTTTTACCTACACAATTATGGAGGCCTTAAATAAATAGACAAATATCTTGAGAGATTCTGTTTGTCTGTCTGATCCCTAGGAGCCTCAACTGACATAAATTTTTCATATGAAATCTATTTTTTGAGCTCTAGAGTGTCAGGGGAGCACTAGATTATGCTCTCTCACTACAGTAGACGAGATTTCAGAAATACACTTCTGATTACAAGAACACCCACATAGGGAAAATGATACAAGAATATGTAACCGATACAAGATGTTCCACAACCCGGGACTGATAGGTATGAATAACTGGACTAGAGATGATACAAGATGTCCCACAACTCGAGACTGATAGGGTTGAAGCAAGATCTTTGGATTACAAGAAATCCCTTTAGAGAGATGATCTAAATACAAGAAATAACTAGACAAGATCTTGTACTATGAGATTACAAGAGGAGAAGGCTAGATGTCCAAGAACTAGACTAGACAAGACTATAACAAGGAATAAGAACTGGAATTGGAATTGGAACTTGGAGAGTACTTACTTGGCAGTCACGACTCCTTGAGCTCCCAAGACTGGTATTGGCAAGATTGAGTATATATGTGGCCAACCCCTCCTTAATTGATGCTGGTTCAAGGGTCAACCCCTCCTTATTGATTATAGGTTTTCAAGGGTGGTTCATCAGAGGTGGTTATTAATTGATGATGTCATCAATTCAAAACATGATCTTTGGATCTCAAGATCAAGCGAGAAGATAATCGATCTTAAGGTTTTGGCATGTTCCGGACACAATGGAAGCATTGATTTCTCCAAATTTTGAACCAATCATGAGATATAGAAGCCACATGGAATCTAAAGTTCAGGATGGTTTCCTTTGTCCATGACATGACATCCCCCTCAAGTGACGAGTTCCATGAGGAGTGGTCATGATCTCTGGTTTCGGCTTCATTGGAGTTTTCTTATGAAACTCTCGAACCTTGATTGGTGCTCTGTGAAGGTTCTCTACAAGTTCCCAAGTGCGATCATTGATGTCATACCCTTTCCAATGAACAAGGTACTCCAATCTTCCTCGAGATATTCTTGAATCTAGGACATGCCCGACTTTGAATTCTTCATGATCATCAATCTTGATAGGTGGTGAAGGACTAGGTCTCTCCTCCCTCAATGGTGAAATCTGATATGGTTCCAACATAGATACATGGAAAACTAGATGTATTCTCATGGTACTTGGTAACTGGAGCTTGAAAGTGACTAGATTAATCTTGGACAAGATGGTGAATGGACCAAATCTATGATGGTCTAGCTTTGCACAAGGCCTCAAAGTTTGCAAATTATTTTTGAGTAACCACACTTTATCCCCACTGTGATAGGATGGATTTTGAACACGATACTGATCTACATAATCCTTATATTGTTCTAGAGCTCTATGGATCTTCCTTGAGTTCTTTTTGAATATCCATGAGATACTAGGCCTTATCTTTGGAAGCTAGGTTCTTGACATGATTTGAGAATTGTATATCCATTCTTGGATGTTGTCCATAATTTGCAAAGAAGGGAGTCTACTTAGTAGATGTATGAACACTATTGTTATAGGCAAACTCTGCAAAGGGTAAAAGCTCAAACCAATTATTTTGATGATGGTGCAACAGATTATTCTAGGACTTGATTCACGCATTTTTTTTTGTCCATCAGTCTGTGGATGATTGGATGTAGATAGCTTAACTTGAACACCAAGGAGCTTGCAAAGACTATTCTAAAAGCTCGATATGAATAGCAGACCTTGATCATTGACAATATCATCAGTCAATCCATGAAGCCTAAAGATGTATCTGAGAAAAAGTCTAGCAATGGTTACACGTGTGATTGCTTTGGTAGCTCAACTGAAGTGTGTCATCTTTGTAAATCTATCCACTATAACAAGAATGGCATCATACTTATCTGACTTTGGTATACTTGTGATGAAATCCATAGATAATGAAGACCATGGCCTTTTTGGAATAGGTAAAGATTGTAATAGCCATGAGGTTTATGTCACGGTACCTTAGATCTATTGCAAGTGTCACAGGTTTGGATATATCCTTTGAATTCCTTGCATATTTGAAGCCAACCAAAATCCCTTGATATGAGTTCTATTGATTTATTCACTCCAAAATGTCCTACTGCAAGGTTGTCATGACATTGTTGAAGTACTTGGATCCTAGGATTTCTTGGAGGGACATACAATAGGTTCTTATAGAATAGTAACCTATCCTTTTCCTGAAATTTTTTTACTTCTTGGACTTTTCCTTCTTGACTTTTCTGCTTAACATTACAAAACAATTCATCTTGTGGTAGATTCTTACAAATCAAATGATTCAAGGCTGAATCTTCATGATGGCTTGAAGAGATAATTGCTAATTGGAGATGCTCAGGCTCGAGTAATACACGCTCTTTTTGATCAAAGGCCTCTTCACCCTTCTTTGGTGCAAGGTAATATCTTCTAGACAATGCATCTGACTGACATTTTTGATGTCCCGGATGGTATGTGATGACAAAGTTGAACTTGGATAAAAAGTTACTCCATCAAGATTTCCTTCTATTGAGGATGCGGGTGGTCATAAAATACTCTAAGTTCTTGTGATTTGTATACATAGTAACTTTATCCTTCTAGATGGTGGTGCCAGGTATCAAACACGTCCACTATGGCAAGAAGTTCTTTATCATGGATTTCATAATTAATCTCTAGAGGGAAAAATTTCCTTGAATGGTATGCAATTGGATGTAGGTGTCCATCATCTCAATATTGGGATAGAATGACCCCTAGGGCAAACTTTGATGCATTTGTCTCTAGGAAGGACTTGCTAGAATCAGATGAACTAGAACTGGAGCCGTGGTGAATGTTGATTTCAAGGTCTAAAAGGCTTTTTCTACTTCTTTGGTCCATGAGAATTTTGAGTTTCTTGTAAGCTTGGTAAGAGGTCTCACTATCTTGGAGTAATCTCTGATGAATATTCTATAGAAATTGGCAAACCCTAGGAAACATTGTACATCTCGAACACAGGAAGATGGTTGCCAATCAAGGATTGTCTTGATCTTCTTAAGGTCCATAAAGATTACTTTCTCTAATACAATGTACCCTAAAAACTCCACTTTTGTTTGATGGAAAGATCACTTCTCCAATTTTGCATATAACCCTTTTTCTCTTAGTTTCTCTAGGACCATCTTTATGTGATATTCATGATTCTCTAGATTGTGAAAGACAACTGGAGCATTTGTGAGACCAAACAACATAACTACATATTCAAGTGCCCATACCTTTTTTGAAATGTTGTCTTCCACTCATCTCCTTCTCTGATCCTGACAAGATTGTAGGCCCCTCGAAGGTCAATCTTTGTGAAGAATTTCACTTTTTTGAGGCATTCGAAGAGATTTGATATAAGTGGTAGAGGGTATTTTTCAGAGTCCTGTGCTTCTTCTTTACAAATAGGATAGGGGTCCTTGCAAGAGTCTTCAAGTGTTTGATAAACCCCTTGGCTAGATTCTCATCAATATTCTTGCATAATTCTGTAATTTCCTCTGAGGATAGTCTATAGATTGGTCTGAAGGGTGGTTGTGCTCCCTATTGACACAAATCCTGGGTTCCTTCATGAAGGATGTACTAGGTTGTTGATTCACTTGAATACTCTCTTAATTTGGTTGAATATTCTTGATTCATTCTTGTAATTCTTAGAGGAGTGCACCTACATGCATTGGATGTCCCATCTTGACTTGTGTCTGCCGATGAGTAGGTCCTCGACTTGTTGTTGGAGACTTCAATGTGATGCTACAATCTTTTCATAAGCATTCTCCATGATGCCTAGTTTTGGATAGAAGCTAGTCTTGCCAAAATGTCAAGGGAGCACTAGATTGTGCTCTCTGACTACAGTAGACAAGATTTTGGAAATACACTTTTGATTACAAGAACACCCATGTAGGGAAAATGATACAAGAATATGTAAGTGATACAAGACATCCCACAACCCGGGATTGATAGGTATGAATAACTAGACCAGAGATGATACAAGATGTCCTGCAACCCGAGACTGATAGGGTTGAAGCAAGATCTCTCGATTACAAGAACTCCCTTCAGGGGGATGATCTAGATACAAGAAATAACTAGAAAAGATCTTGTACTATGAGATTACAAGAGGACCAGGCTAGATATCCAAGAACTAGACTAGAAAAGACTAGAACAAGGAACAAGACAAGAACTGGAACTAGAACTCGAACTTGGAGAGTACTTACTTGGCGGTCACGACTCCTTGAGCTCCCAAGATTGGTATTGGCAAGACTGAGTATGTATGTGGCCAACCCCTCCTTATTTAGGTTTTCAAGGGCGGTTCATGAAAGGCAGTTATGAATTGATGATGTCATCAATTTGAAACATGATCTTTGGATGTTAGAATCAAGCAAGAAGACAATCAAGCTTAAGGCTTTGGAACATTCAGAACACAATGGAAGCATTGGTTTCTCCAAATTCTGAACCAATCATGAGATACAAAAGTCACATGGAATATGCAGTTCAAGATGGTTTCCTTTATCCATGACATAGAGTGCGTTGGAAAGTTAGATAGGGTAAATTGAAGTTGACCCACATGTGGGATTAAGAAGCCAAGGGAGCTCCAAAGGGTTTTTTATCAATACAAAGGGGGGAAAGGGCTCTTTAGAAAATGCCTAAATCAAAATTGTCTATCAATTAAAGTTAAAGTGTGATCTAAACTTGGGACTTTTAGAGGTCCACCAAGAGTCAATCAAGGGGTCCAGAGCAAGGTGCCAATGTGCGCAAGCTTGGCATGCATCCGATGCATACAAGT
Organism: Ceratopteris richardii; assembly: GCA_020310875.1. Lineage (NCBI taxonomy): Eukaryota > Viridiplantae > Streptophyta > Polypodiopsida > Polypodiales > Pteridaceae > Ceratopteris > Ceratopteris richardii. Next base: position 80,314,772 of record CM035406.1, read on the forward strand.
GCAAACAAGGAGAAGTGACTTGAGGTTCCAAGATCTCTCAATCCCGTCAATCAATTTTTAGCATAGGCTAAGTGTGATTAGTGGATTTGATTGATTAGGAGAATGATAGGGACACCCAAGTTCTAAGAGCCTTTAAATCCTCAAGTTTAATAATAAATTAATTATAGCCAAGGGACATCTTAAGGGCAAAGAATTGAATATGATTGGATAAAGAACATCAAGTACTACAAACCTAAGTGCTCCTGATGATGCATGTTTTAAAACAAGGAAATACATACTAAAGAAATTAAAAGGAACAAGTGATTGATATCAACGAATCAACAATGTGATTGTACAAGGATCATTGGGCTAATCAGTAGGGCATATGAACCTTAGATCAGGGAGATACCTAGGGAGACACCAACAAAGTATTAGATCAACTGAGGCTAGTGTCAACCATACAACTAGGTCGTGGGCCCTACAGCTTAGCAATTATCCCTACATACTCAATTTGGAAACAAGTGATCCAGAGATGTCCTTTAACATGGGATGATCAATAGGTAGTGCAAGCAAAACCTATTTACAGACACCAGAAGGCCCCTATAAGATGCAATTTGAGTATATTAGGACCAATCAATTAGGCGCACACATCTATGAGGATGGTTTGAGAAGATCAGTTGTCCAACTTAAAAATCCCGATCAAACCTTCAAACTATAACCCAGTGGTTAAATTCAAAGAAGGTTCCTATATTGATAAGCAAGATTACATGTCTGCAGTTACCAACTTACCAGACAAGACACATGAGTTTGGAAATGTCATTCTTGCGAATGGGATAGGAGACCTGGAGCATGGAAACCTAGGATGTGGACCCAGGACTCCTCGAGGCAAGTCTATCTTGACCAGAGTGATTACTCTAGAGTGGATTCCCCAAGATAAAAAAAGCATAGAGCTATTCTTGAATAGAGAAATGGAGGAAGATTTTTGGAGATTCAAGATAGATCAACTTAGCAAAATAGGTATAGCCACCATCTACGAGTTCAAAGATCCGAAGATACCAGGCAAAGTTGTCTATATGGATAACACATTGGAGAGAATGTTCTTGGTAAAAGAGCATCACATGCATGCACACACTTGGAAGGGCAAATTTATTTTCCCTCCACCAAGATCTAATGTTTCCCATGGCCTCCAAGGAGAAGGATCATCCCAGACTCATGAAACCTAGAGGGAGAGAGTTAGAGAGAGACCTGAAGTGAGCTTTGCAAACCCCGTAGGAAGAGAGTAGTCAGGATTAGATGCAGAAAGAATAGATCAAGAGAGACACAAAAATCCGAGACATCAAAGAGGCATGGATGAGTTTCCCTCATCGACGCCTAGAGAACACCCCATAATCTTGAGGCTTACCCAATTGGTTAAATCCATGAAGAATTATTTCGATCGCACTAGAGATACTTACGATCATGTAGCAGAGTTTAGACAAGTTTTGAGAGCGAAAAAAGTTGAGGACATGTTTACTCAGTACAATGCCTTCATTCTAACTCTCAAGAGCATTGCCTTAACGTGGTTTCAATCACTACACCAAGGTCAGTTTAGAAATATACACTACTTGCTAGAAGCATTCATTACTGAATTCTCCAAAAGTGGCACTAGACACAATACTTCATCACTTATACATAGCTTCAAACAAACACCTCAGGAAACAATTCGACTTGTAGGAAGACGATTTAGACAATACTACCCACACTAGCCAAACAAGTGGCTTTATTCCTAGATGGTTCATTAAGTACTAAACTGATATCCTATGTGTGGTTGAAGGACCCTAGATCCATAGAAGAGTGTGTATATATGTGCATAGACATTGAGGATAATTTGGGTGAAGAATTGGAGCTTTCAAAAATCTATAAAGGTTCAGATAGCTCTACTAGCCTTACCTCCAAACCATCTACATCTATTGAGGAACTTGCAGAGAAGGTAGCTCAAAAGTTAGGGGTCTCTAGTGAGCAAATGCCTAGATTTGACTCAGTGAAATGATGTTATACCCGTGGAGGAGACCACATGGCTAATGTGCACCCAATCATGGTTCAACCCCAAGCGAACCCTAACAGCCAATACTACACAATAGAAAGGAGATATACTAACCACACCGCACAAGATTGCCAATATAACAAGCAAGTGATTAGTCAAAATTATCCTCAACCATATCCACAACAAGGGAGATACCAAAATCAGTATCCACCATAGCAGTATGTTAGGCCCCAACAACCCTACCAACCACCCTATCGAGCTCAAAAAAGGCCTCAACTAGTGTTAGTTCAACAACCTCCACCTCTAAATGAAGGGCTTCGATGTGCTGAACAAGAGGAGAAAGGAGGAGATGGAGGGAGAAAGAGGAGAGGAGAGATGCACACTCATGCATGGGAGCCTCAAAACCCACATAATGATATCTCTTGAGGCAATGCTCCATAAATCATGTATATACATATGAATATGGGGGTAAGGTCACATGACCTTACATCCCAAAAATCTCCCACTTAAGGGTAAATGTGACCATAAGTGGTAACATATACAAAGAATGATGTAGGACTATATAGTAATGTACAGGAAGATTCCGGATCTCAACCCATACTAATCATCCTACACCAACTGCCTCAAACATCATGTATCCATGCATCTCAAACTGCTCTAGACTCATATCGATAAGAGTCGAGCTCACATCTGACTAATGCAAGAGCTGATGAAGGTCCGACAAAGCTCCCACTTGCTCTATGCCTCTGTCAATCATCAAAGGACTGACAACTCCAAGTGAAATGCTCCAATAGCAACTGCAACATCTGGTCTCAAGCATAACAACTCGTACATCAAACTCTCGAATGCTGATGAAACCTACACTATCTTGGCTAACCTAAGCATGTCAACCATGCCTATATCCAAGGCATCCAAATCACCACCCTCAAGACCAACATGTCCTGACATATCAATGTCAACATCTCGCATGAGAGAATCCAAGAATGACTGCATGATTACTGACTCGTCAACATCTAAATCAATCATCCTATCAACCAAGGATGTGTTTAGCTCTGCATCCCAAGAGCTAAATTGCTCTATCACACACTGTGTACAATGAGAACAATTTTTCTCTACCACACCAAGTGTATGATCATGCTCCACATGAGCTAGTCGCACAACATCAACACCAAGGTCAAAGTGATGATCACACTCTGATTGAGTATTATCACAAGGCTCTACATGAGCATCCACATCATGCTCTAAAGCATCCAACTGATCATCCAAAGTGTGCTCCACACGAGCATCCATATGATCAACAAAATCATGCTCTACATAAGCATCAGAAGCATCCAAAACATGCTCTACATGTGCATCCATCATAGCATCTAAACCCTATCATACATGTGCATCATGAATGTCAATAGACCTATGTGTAAGTAGATAAAATGAGACATGATGAATCTCACATTGCGCATAAGGCTGAACTCCCACTAAGATGAGATTGTCTCTCACATGGAGTACCTACAGTGGAAACTTGTGCCCAATCCTGGCACCTTTAACAAAACCACCAAACTAAGAAGACACCATGTTGGCAATCCAAGAGACTAGAAATGTAACAAGAGACTAGAAACAATACTTTATCCTCAATAGGATCACACTTGCATTTCCATATGCATAACTCACATCACAAATGTCTCACTTGAGAAGAAACCATGTGAACCACCTATCACATAATCATGCATCTAGCATGCACATAAAACCATGAGCATAAACCTATTCACCAAGTCTTTAAACTGACTAAGTAGATGTGAAGAATCCTAGAAAAACTAAGCAGAATATCCCCTATAAAATAAGCAATCAAACAAGATAACCAATAACAAAAGAACAATGAGTAACCTCTCACCACCTATCACTGATCCAACCAAAGATAATGGCAAATACATGTGCCAAAAATTGATGGCTATGCACGCCAATACAATGACGATACATCTCCCACTCAAGAATGTCCTATAAGATGATCCAACTTGTCACAAACAACCTGTGACCAAGTCCAAGTGAATGGAGATAAGCAACGATCCAAAGCTATCACACAAGCATAAAGGATCTACTAGAGTACTCTTCTAGCATAAAATTTGACAAAAATTTGGCAACATCTCCTTTGTAAAATGGACTCTAAACCAAAATAACCATGTGGGAATCATCATCCACATGTGTCAAGAAACACACTAGCAAATAGATATCAAATCAATGACCATATGATAAAATAATAGCCTATCAAAATGATAAACATATGTGCAACTTAGGCTGCAATTGAGGCTCCAATCTGAATCATGTACCTGCATACAAAACAAGAATACAAGTACTAACCAAGACCTAATTTCAACTCTCATAAAATGTGTGCAACCGGCAAGCTAAGCGGTATCCAAGTGGCATAAGTAAGATATAGACCACAATGCCACTATACATCCACTAACAATGCTATGATCGAAATTGTGATGACATAAACATCAAAAAGGTATACCACAATGTCATCTCACATGCCAAACACATGACAAGATCATGCTCTACTTTCATATAGAAGAGCTACCACAGTGATCATACATGGACAATGCCTTCAAGATCTAAAAATAAGAGCTCTCACAAAGCATATCAAGCCAGAATCCAAGAAGGGCCAAATGTGAAAGAACATGAAAAATATTGTTTCAGTGCTAATCTAGAAATTGAAAGAACAAAGATTTGTGTAAAGATGGTAGAATTGGCTCAAACTATGCTTGAGCCCAATGACCTGCTCAACTTCACAACCTTATCCAAAACACAGTTACACTTTGACGGATTATTGGAAAGATTTGAAAAGATGATAGCCAAGTTGGGAAAGCAAGCTATATCTCAAGTGAGTAACATCAGAAGTGAAAGGATAAGCCTTCCTCCCAAGGATGCTTATGTTCCCAACTCCACCGATTGAGGAACCTTTGCTTTTGTAAATCAGTACTCACAAGAATTTCTAAGAGAGATTCAGGAAGAGAAATGGGCAAAAGAACGTGGAAATCCTCCTCCCCTTGAAATTGTGGATGACTAACATGATCAATTCCCACAAGATATTTTTCTATTTATGGAGAACAAGAGGATACTCAGTCTAGTGAATGGTTAGACTTTGAGTCTAATTCCTTACAAGAATTGCCTCATGTCACTCTAGCACAATGGTGAGTACCAACGTGAGAAGATTCACCTCATAATTGTCAATCCGTGGAGACGTGAGGACTAGTATGAAGACTATGAGCAAGTGAAGGCACAAGTGTGTGAGTGAGAAGCACACAAGCATGCACACACATACACACACACGCGCACACAAGGCAAGAACAAGGAGAGGAACAATGGAGTTCTTTGCATTAGTCAAAAAGTCTCTTACATAAGCTCAATTCACAAACAATCTAACCTCAAAAATGAGCTCTCTAGCTCTTTTTATAGTTTTCTAACTAGCTTTGGTCTTGTCCAGACCTAGTGTCCGGCCTAGTTAAAAATTAGGTTCTAGAGCCTATTTGAGGGCTCAAACAGAGTCTAAAAATTATGAAAATTGATATGTAGCTAGTTCTAATACTCCTCAAGCTCGAGGACTCCTCGGCTTGCACAAAATGGAGTCTATTCTACCAAAAAAGGAATTTACAATGTTTGTGTAGTGATTAAAATCACTTGAGTTGTAAATGGTCCATGGAAAAAATGATTGGGCCTTGTTGCCGTATTGTGCATGACTCCTCCGTTGCGCTAGTATGCTCTTCATCTGACTTGTATGCCAACACCGCCCCCCTTCCTAGCGTCTGTCGCCCTTGACAGACCTCTATTCTATCGGGTGGTCGATATAGTATTGGATGACATTGGTGGCAAGTTCGTGTTCTCCTATCCTTAAGCCTCTTGCTAGATCAGCTTCCAATGCATCCCAATTTATTGCGCCAGGGACCTCTGGTTGTGGGGTGGTGTAGTACTCAGAGTACATTGCTTGTTCACAAGCAAAGAGATGGAGCAGGTGTGTTGGCTTCGGTGCGAAGATCTCCGAGTGATACTCCCAGAAACCTGATCTGAACATTTCTTCGAAGGTCTGTTTGTAACATGCAGGGAGGTATTTGATGCGTGCATGCCAGGCGTAAGCCACACGAATACTGGGGGTGGTGCTCATGTCATACACCAAATCATAATTTCCATTAGTAAACCCCGGGAGACGTACCTGTGGTGCGGCTGCATTTCTAAAAGTTTTCAGGACTACCTGCATCATATCTAAAATTTTAAGCATCATTTGAGCTGCTACATCTGACATGGGCTTCAATCGCGGCATCCAATGGCGAATTGTTCCCATCATGTATGCTACCGACGGTGGTCCCTGTGGTGGCGCAATGTACGGGTAGTTTAGCCATTCCTTGCATTGCGCGTTGTTCTGTACTTTGATATTGAATGCCTTCCAAGACTTGCGGCGTGGAACTGGACCGTAGCATGGATTGTATAGGAGATGTAAAGGCGCGTTGTTCCATGTGCGTAGCATTTCTGGATATGTCTCTAGAAGTTTCTGCCGCCAGGTGGGTTGACGAATTTTGCCTTTTTGCGCCTCTGGAGGAAGGTCTTCGGGTTGAAATTGGGTAGCAAAGGTAGGAATCTGACCCGTGACTCTCTGTATTTCTGCATTATAATCAGCCAAGATAATATAATAAGGCCTGTATTGGAGTTCAGATGAGAGGATAAGGCGTCTCGATGACAGGTTCTTGAAGTAAGCAGATTGTAGCACAGTTTCCTCTATGACCCTCATGGCCTGATTTTGCACTACGGTGCGCTCTTCGTGAGAACTCCCGATTTCCTCCACTTGACGTAGCCATGGAGGCCGTGGTGCCTCGAATGTGTCCTTAGCTTCTTCCGTTTGTTGGCCTCCTGGGAAGGGTTGTGGGTCGTATTCTTCTTCAAATGTCTGTTCCACAGGAATTTGTACTACTTCTTCGTCGGTGGGAGCCTCTGGAGGGGAAGGTGGTCTCTCATATTGTAGTAGACGTGCTTGCAATTCGGTGACCTGTTTCTGGAGATCTTTTAAGGCCTCTGAGTCTGTGAGAAGTGAAGCCGCGGAGGAGGTGGTTTGAGAGGCTGCTGTTGTTTCTTTTTGGTGTTTCTGCTTCAGTTGACCCAGTTCCTCTGATAGCAGGTCATGTGCTTCAAGCAGCATGGCATAGTCTTCCAATATGATCTTGATATTGTCGGGGGTCACTGCTTGAAACTTTGATGGGCTGATGGGTGCCCCAGGTGTGCTTTTGATAGCTGCTTCTAGGTTCTCCTGATTTTGTAATTGCAGGCATCGATTCTCTTCATGAGCGGCAGCAAGATGTCGCTTGAGTAGGGCCATATTTCGCTGAAGCTTTGAATTGCGTTCCAGTTATGTCCGTAGATGACCTTCTACCACTTGTATTGCTTCCTGATCTGTGTTCTGTAACTGTACCTCCAATATGCTATGAGCCTCTTGGAGAGTTTGGAATTGTGTGTGGAGGCGAGCATTTTCCTCCACTAGTGCAGCAAGTCTGTGTTGTAGTGTCTCCGAGTGCTCTTGCAGGCGTTCATTCTGTTGCTGGAGCTGATTGTAATCTGTCCTTAAGTTTGATATACAAGCTAGCATGATGTCCAATGTGTGGTGTTTACAATGGAAGATGCATGGGAAGGGAATTGGGGAAGGGGAAGAGTGAATGATGTGTCTATTGAAGACGAGTGTGTGGGTGAAATTGGTGGAGGGGGAATGGGAGGAGGTGGAAGCGTGGGGGGAGGGGGAGGTGCCGTGGGTGGTGAAATGTCCATACTTTCAGGAGTGGGTGCGAGTGTGGGGTCTACCATATACATTGGAATGGTAGGTGGTGTGTGTGTGAAAGTGGTGATTAGATGAGAAGTGGGGTGGGGAGCTGAAAATAAAGGGAATGGTTGAGACCTGGGTTGAAAAGTTCTAGCAAGGAAGTTATGGAGGGATTGGAGAAGTGGAGAGATGGAGGTCGGGGGTTGAGGTTGTAGAGTTGAGGAGGGCATGAAGGGTTGCGTGGTAGCAGGGAAACCCATGAATATGGATCTAGGGTCAGGATGACCTATGGCTGAGGGCATGGGGGATGGTTGTCCTAGGGCAGGCTCTATGAGCGATTCGGTGGATTGTGTAGTGATGGGGGTTGCTTCATAGATTGGGTTATCAGAGGTGGAGAATAGGGTTGAACTAGAGATGGGAGTATGGAAGATGAAGGTTGGTTCGGTGGGTTGAGTGGTCGAGGTGATTTCCACGGTTTCTGCTCTAGGAGGCGATGGTGGGGGTGTGGGTGGTAGTGGCTCGGTGGATTCCTCATGGTTGACTGGGTGCTCTTGGCTAGCAGTTTCTGTTGCTTGGGAGGTTGTCCTGATGGGTTCGGATGTAATATTTGGACCTTCTGCCATTGTAATGGGGATCTGGATATTCTTACCTGAGCGTGGTCGTGTTTGGAATCTTCGTGGATCATATTGAACGGGAGACCTCCTAATGGCGGTCCGCACTGCTTCTACTACCCCATATGTTTCTGCCATCAATAAGAGACCTTCACTATATTCTGAGTCAACTCCGGCTTCTTCCAACAGCTGAGTCATGAGTACTCTACTGCTCTGTTCGGTGAGCAGTTGTTGCGATCGCACTCGTTCCATAATTTGATACAGCCTTCGGAGTTCCGCTGTATAGGCTGGGGCTTCCGTGGTCTCTTCTTCATATGCTCCTTCTTCTTCTAGGTGTCCTTGTTGTTGACCTTGCTGGGCGTCACTCCAATGTACATGGCGGTCGTCTGTAGATTTTCTTCTTCTTTGTGAAGATGTGCCTTGTTCTTCTGCATCTGAATAATACTCTACATCAGAGAGTTGTGTACTTTGTAAGAATGCTTCGAAGTCTTGAGGATCCATTCCTTCAGCATCTCCAGTTGTAGCAAATTCAAATTCAGATGGAGCAGGAGGAGCTGAAGGGGTAGCTTGTGTCGTAGTTTCAGATCCAGACCTCGGTATCCTAATGGTAAAGGGCGGTACAGTGGTCTCCCTTCGTGGCGATACTTCAGGAGTAGTCAGAACTTCCCTTGTTTGGACACAAGGGATCGCACCCCTCATGCGCTTGGATTGATGTGTGGACGTCTTGAGCTTCTTAAACATTTGTAATTGTGCCCAAGTTAAGGCACATTCAATGGGAACATCGTATGCTAGGCACCGGTAAATAATGCATGTGATTGCACAGCAACCGTTCACCACTAATAACCTAGAAGACCTTTTATTTGCTTCATACAATTGATCTATAATCCATACCGGCAGCTTAATTGGTAACGCACCTGCCTCCGCTAAGTAGAGAGCGAACCAGATTCTTTTGTGTGGTTGTGTGAAGCGGTCTTGGCCGGGGAAAGCAAAATGTTGCATGCACATACGGAGAGGGATGGACACGTTTGGTGTGAGTGCTGCCATGTCTTTAAGCTTCAATAGTTTCCTATCCTTCATGTTAGTAGGAATGAGAGCATCCTTCTCAGAAGGTACATGTGTGCCGTGCATATTCAAAGCAGCGCTCACCAACTCCACAGTAAGTTCAAACCTCTTTAACTCGTTGTTGCCCAACAAGGAAGGAAGAACAAATGATCCTGGTTTGTCCTTTTCTTCATTAGCTTGTAATGTGGAGACCAAATAATAGCATCGGAGGAGATCCGGTTTAGGTAGTGGTGCTTCAAAGTATTCTGCTAGCCCTGCACGTTGCCATATGGTCTGGAGATCCTCGGTGTTCTGTAGAGTCTAAAACTCCTTGGAGAAAAATTGGAATCGAACCCAGGATCTGTCATACTCGCACTTAGACTCCCATATATACTTGGCCTCTCCTAATGGACCTGGCATGCCATTGAACCAATGAGAATTGGCATGGACTCTTTCTGTGATCCCTGTGGGTGGATCAGGTACCAGGATCTGCTGAAGGTGTTGCAGCTCCACAGGTCGTTCAGTTGGTGGCACATCCACAAGTAGACTATCCACATCGATTCCTGCAGTAAGTATTCCTACTTGTGAGCTCGGACCTGTCGCTTCTTCCATGTTACTTCTTGCCTCCTGATTCTGTGAGAATATAGAAACATGTGTTAACATTGTAAAGGACAAGTTAGAACCGTTTTTGTCCCCATTACAACATTATCATGAGGTTCGGGAGAGATTAGTAGGTTAATAAGTGCTCGGTGCTTGTGTGTGTAGTTAGGAATTGGTTGGACCTAAGAACTAAGTGGAATGATGTAGTGTGAGAGTGACGTAGTTAGTAGGTAGGCATGGATTTACAACTGGGGTCCGGGGGTTTATTACAAGTTTTAGGTTGCCAAATGCAGTGGATGGGCTTTGGTCTTGATTTTGTGGAGACTCTGAAGAGTTTGATAGGGGTATCTGCTTGAAGATGAGGCTTTTTAGGGATCCATTTACAAGTGATTCTACTAGTGCTCATGGAAGAATATGTGTCCGTGCGTGGTGCGTAAGACTGGGCCTCAGATGTTCGAGTGAGTGAAACATGTTGTACCGGTTGCGGCCTTGGTGTAGCTATTTGAGCCCGCAAGCAAGCCTCAGGCACCCAGATTTGTCGTGATTGTGGGTTGGCCTTCATTGACTTCTTGGGTACCCAAATAGACTTCACCTTCGCAGAAGAATTAATGAAGGACTTCTCATTAGTGTCATGTTGTTGGTTACTAATAAGAGGTTTTGGCCGTGGGGTCGGCCTGGTCTGAACAGGGTATTCGCCTTTTCGCCTCCATACTTGCTTCCATGGCTGAAACAATCTGCTTTGCTCCTTTTTTTGGCATCCAGTATCGGTAGTGTTCTGCTTCTTCTGTATTTGATCTGTGGGTTGTTGCAACCTTCTGGTCTTTGGAAAAGAAGGGAGTCCCGTCTTCTCCCTGGCTCCGTTGTTGAGATTAGCCTCTTTCTGCATCATACAGTTTTGGACAAAAATAGCATTGTCAACTTCATGTGCGCCCCTGGAAGGACCAGGAGTTTGTGCCTTGCCTAGTTCCTTGAGTGCCTCATTTTCCAATTCAACTGTAATTCGGCTATGATCTACCCATACCTGAAGAAGTCCACTTCTTAGGTTGAGGTTGACTGCATGATCATAGATCCAGTCCTGACCCAAGACAAGAGGCTCAGTGAGGTCCTCATCTTGACACACTAGTACTTTGACTGTCATCACTTCGTCTTGAATGGAGATGGGAAGATCCACCTCGCCCATGCAAGGAGTTTCCACACCTCCCAATCCTATGAGATATGCTTCTATAGGATCGACAGTTAATTTCAATTCTTGACAGTAAGACAACTTGACAGCACTAGTGGATGCACCTGAGTCAATCAAAGCTCTTACAATCTTTGCACCCTTTCCTTGTCCTACTCCTAGGGTTACAAAAGGCCGTCGGTCGATTATTCTATGGGAATGCCCACCTGAAGTCTCGCACATGGCCATAGGATAGCCTACAGATTCTTGAGTGTCAAGCATAGGCGGGTCTCTACCTTGTCTCCTCAATTTCATTCGTCGGATGCTTTCTAAAGCTTCTGCCTGTGCTTCTTCTCTTCAGTGAGGGGTTCCTGATATAACTTGACTCTGCATCCACTTATGTAACTTGGTAGAATATCGCCCTCTAAAGTGGCTAGTTGAACTGCACCACTTGTGGAGATTCTATTGATAATCATTGGCCCGTAACCTCTTTTCTCTAATTTCCATGCATGCTGCTTCAATGTGTAGACTAGGACTAGGTCGCCTGCTTTCAATCCTTTATCCTTCACATGTGTATCAAAATATGCCTTTTGCCTCTTCTTCGCTGCATAGATTCCTGCTGCAGCTCTCAATCGTGTTTCGCCTAGACGTTCAAGATCAAAGATTCGAGAGGAGAGTTCATGGCCTGTCCAGTCATGCTCTTGTGCTACCTTCAATGTAGGTATCAAAAAGTCCAGAGGTAGTACAACATTTTGGCCAAATACCATCTGAAAGGGGGTGGCTTGGAGTACCGTTTTATAGGCAACCCGGTATGCCCAAACAGCATGGTGTAGCTGTTTGTCCCAATCAGAGCGTTTATTGTTCACTAATTTCGTCAGTACATTGCATAAGATCTTATTGGTGCTCTCAGCCTGGCCATTAGCTTGAGGGTGATAGGGAGCAGACTTCTTATGTACTACCAAAAATTCTTGGAGCAAATTTTCAATAACTTCATTCAAGAAGTGAGTGCCTCTATCGCTAACTAGCTCTATGGGTAGCCCGTATCTAGTGAATACATTCTCAAATAAGAACTTAGCAGTAGTCTGAGCATCGTTCTTTGTCGTAGCTTTTACCTCTACCCACTTGGTGAGATAATCCGTGGCCACAATGATATATTCAGCATGTGAACCCTTGGCTGGGGGATTAATAGGGCCTACAAAGTCTATTCCCCACTTAGAGAATGCACGTCCACCCATCATAGGTTTCAGTGGCATCTCATCTTTGCGTATAGGATACTGAGTTCTCTGACAAACATCACACCGTTTCACATAGGTATGTGCATCCATGTGAAGGGTCGGCCACCAGAAACCTGCAAATAATATTGCCTTGATCACCTGATCTGGTCCAAAGTGTCCTCTTGCTACACCTTGGTGAGCAATTTCCAAAATCTTTAGATATTCACTCTCATGAACACAAAGTCTCAGGTAACCATCCTTACCACGCTTGTAGAGATTATCACCAATGAGTGAGTACTCTAGGGCTTCTTGTTCTAGACTTCTTTTCCTAACCAGAGTCATGTCTGGAGGGAATGTTTTCGTCCTCAGGAAGGATACTAGTGGTTCACTCCAATCTGGCACTATGGACACTTGATAAAGAGTGGCATGTTCCACAGGTGGTTTAGTGCAACAGATTGGGCATTCCTTGCACAACTTCTGGACATCAGCTTCCATAGTTGGCCAATGCACTCCGAGTCTCCTTAGTGTCTGTAGGGTTCGTTGTTTTGAGTAGTGTTGCTCTAATGCACCTACATGTGCTAATTGCAACCATTTAGCGTACTCATCCTCTTCCACACAACAAGCCAAGATCCCTTGATCTGTGTGCTTGTACATACTTCCTGCCATGATGTGATACTTTTGGGCTTTTACTACCTCTCTATCCTGTGTGTTTATTACTGGGTGGTTAGGCCCGTATGTCAATACTGGCACTAATGGCTTAGCCCACTGAGGTATTACTTCCAAATTAAACAAGTAAGCATCAGGAAGATCATCTGATACTCCTTGTGGGGCTTCTCCGGATGTGAGCCTAGAGAGATGATCTGCTCTCAAATGAGTCTTGCCTTTTCTCACCACTACCTCAAAGTCATATTCCATTAGTAAGAGGAACCATCTTACCAATCTACCTGTGTTGCATGGCTTGTTTACCAAGTATAGTAGAGCTTGATGATCAGTAAAAAATTTAAACTTATTTGCAAGCAAATAATGTCTAAACTTTTTAACCGCATACACCATGCCTAATCCTTCTCTCTCCCTAGTGGTATAATTTCGTTCAGCTGCGTTCAATTGTCTACTAGCATAGGCAATTGGAAGATCCATATTACCTTCACCAGTAGGTTGAGCAAGCACACATCCAATGGCATAATTGGATGCATCCACATGAACGTGGAAGGGCTTATTCCAATCCGGTGTGGTTAAGATTGGTGCTGAACATAATCGCCGTTTAAGCTCATTGAAGGAATTCTCACATTCCTCAGTCCACTCAAAGTTTGTCAGAAGTCCGTACAGAGGCTTTGCAATGATGGCATACATGTGTATAAATCGTCGGTAATAACCACAATGCCCCATGAAAGCTTGTACGTCCTTGACATTCTTTGGCCTAGGTAATTCGGCTATAGCTCTTACTTTCTCTTCATCCGTAGATATGCCATTCTTTGACACTATGTGTCCTAGAATTTTGCCTTGCCTGACCATAAAAACACATTTTTCTGGGTTTAGGCAGACTTGATATTCTCTACATTTGTCAAAGATTTGTCTGAGTTCAGGAATATGGGTTTGTCTAATGTTGGAATGAGCACAAAGATCATCAACATAGACTTCTAAGTTCTTCCTCAGGAACTCCTTAAATACATGGCACATCAGCCTTTGGAAGGTTGCGGAAGCATTGGTCAGCCCGAATGGCATTACCCTAAAAGCGAATATACCCCACTCTGTGGCAAAAGCCGTTTTATGCTGATCTTCTGGTGCAATGGCCACTTGATTGTAGCCAGAGAACCCATCTAGGAAGCTGTACACTTCCTTGCCTGCCACCCTTTCTAAAAGATGCTCAGTGATAGGAAGCGGGTAATTATCCCTGATCGTGGCTGCGTTAACCTTCTTCAAGTTAATGCATACTCGTAATTTGCCGTTCTTCTTGGGCACCAGCACAATGGGGGATACCCATTCAGTGTGCTCAATTTCATAGATAAATCCAGCTTCAACCAAGCGGTCTATCTCTTCTTTGATCTTGGCAGCATAGTTGTCATTATATGTGTATGGCTTTTGTTTTGAGGGTCTGGCCTCTGTAGTCATGGGGATCGTATGTGAGCACACCTTTCAAATCCTTGTAACTCTCAAGCAAATACATCTCTGTATTCTCTTAGCAAGGCTATCAGCTCATGCTCTTCTTCCTCAGTGAGGTCATGTCCTATGTAAGTGCACCTCTCTTCTCCTTCTTCTATGGCTACCACTATTTTCTTGGTGGTTTCTCTGTTATCATAGGCCTCTCCCGATTGCGCCTCTCGTTTAGGCATTCTAATCATGACTCTCCTGTCATCTATCTCATACTTCTTAAAATTTTCCGGGACCTCAAACAAAGATTCTTCCTCTTCTGGTGTGACTTCTCTCTTCTTTCTTTTCTTTCCTTCTTCCTTATGGGTTACATGTGTGGCTAGCCTTACATCCTTTGTAAGCTCTCCGTGCTTTTGGGGTTGAAATTCTACTTCATAGAAGTATTCTTCATCTGATGCAAAAGGTGGGTCCATAATGATTGACTCTAGATCGGAGTCACTCGCATCCTCAAATGCATCAGGGCTAGGTTCACACTCTTCTAAAACTGCCTCTCCCATGATCAGCTCTATGGAGAAGACTGAAATGTCATAGCCATCCTCATCACAGTGAGGTGTCCCTTGTTCTTCATTGATGGCTACATCCATGGTTGCTAGAATTTCTGCCCAGCCGTGAGGTTCGAATTCTTCGTTTGGAAAAACTACAGGTGCATAGGCTGGGTCTTGGATTGATCTATGGGTTTCTTTTGCACCTATCTCCCTGGCTTTTTCTCTCCTCTCTTCTTCTACTGCTACCTTACACATCCATAAGTGAGTGTCTTCATGCATCCATGAGGATCTTGATCCTAGGGAATGCACCGATTCCGTATCATCTTTGGCTCTATGGATGGGGTTCCATTGGATAGGAGGGACATCTCTATGAGAGTAATCCTTGAGATTGAATTTGGTTGTAACACCTAAGTGCTGCAAATACAAAGAATTGGTTCCCCAATCCTGTACCACTTGCAACTGCCGCATAAATGGTCTTCCCAAAATCATCTCATAGGCTTGATTTTTGCTAAAGTCACAGATAGCAAATGTGTGCTCAAACTCTACACCACAAGTAGTGAGAGTTATCCCCTCGAGTAGTCCTAAGGGTCTTTCTATGTGCCCGTCAGCCATCTGCAATTTCATTCTCGTTGGCCTGAGAGCTGGCTTGCCCCATCGTTTCCATAAGGAAGTGGTAACAATTGCAACTCCTGCACCTGAGTCCAAGATGGCCTTGGTTGTGTATCCCTGATGAGTGATGGGGAGATATGTGTTTCCCTCTTTGCCCTCACTCATGTCTCCTATCTTGTCTAAGGGTATTTCTGGCACTGTTCTCTGGGATCCTACCTGGGAACGAGGTTTTGCTATCTCGGGCACTTGATTGGCTACATGTTTCCACACTTCTGGTCTAACCTTAAGCAGCTCTTCCAAAGTGAGATTGCACTGCACTTTGGTGTTCTTCACTACCTCTGTGTTCATAGGTATGACTGAATCTTCGTTTCTTACCATGACTGTAGGTGCTCTCATACAGGTGGACTTTGCTTCCCATGGGCCTGTGAAATGGGGTAGTTCTTGTAAAGAATTAGACTCGAAGTCTAATCTTTCTTGAGATTGGGCACTCTCCTGCTCTCCATAAAGGGAAGGAAGGTCTTGTGGGAATTGATCGTGTGTGTCATCCACAAGTTCAATGGGAGGAGGAACTTCACTCTCTTTAGCCCATTTCTCTTCTTGAATCTCTCGCAAGAATTCTGGTGTGTATTGATTCATAGAAGAAGAGGTGTCTGGCTCCGTAGAGTTAGGCACGTAGGCCTCAGGCACATAGGCTTTCTGGGTAGGAAGACCTGCTCTTTCACTAGCCTTGTCATGGTGTTGAGGGGCGGGCTCCTTTTGTGATTGTGCAATTAGATTCTCTATTCTTTCTAGGGGGGGGGTTGTCTGGTTCAGTGGAATTGGGCACATAAGCTTTCGGTGGGGGATGGGTCATGCTTTTGCTTGCTTTATCTCTTTCTTGATTTTTTTCTTCCTTGGCAGATCTTGCAATTATGCCCTCTAACTTCTCTAGAAGTCCATCCAAGTGTAATTGCGTCTTGGCTGAGCCCGAGTAATTGAAAAGGCGACTGGCTTCAAACATAGTCTGAGCCAATGCGACCATTTTCGCGCAAAGCTTGGTTCTTTCTATCTCTAGGTCAGCTCTGGGGTAGCACTTGTCATGATCCGTTACATTTGGCCCTTCTTGGATTCTGGCCTGATATGCCTTAAGCATCATGTCTATGTCTTCAGGAGTGGGATCAGCTAATACTGATCCTGCTCGGGGTGGTGGGTGGGTTACGTGGGGTGTATTAGACGGTGGAGAGATGGAGGGTGATGGGGATGGTAGCGGTGGGAATGTGTGAGAGTGCGGTTGAGATGTGATCTCTATGATTTTGGCCTTGGTTTCTCGTAGACTTTCCTCAAGTTCACTCATCTTCTTTGCCCATTGCCTTTTCATACGTTCACGGCTATCTCTCCAAGCTCTTGTTCTCTTCTTATTTTGGCTCTCAGTATCGCTAGCGTCTGGGCTCTTTTCCTGGCTTACCCCTTGGTTTTGCTGCAATGCTTGAGCTCTAGTGATTACCTGCACTGGTGCAGTGGAAGTGACACTTCCTGTGGAATTGACCACTAACCCAATAACATTAATCGGAGTGATTTTTGGCATATTGCTGGGATTCTTGGGACAATCTCGTAAGAGATGTTCCTTTCCGCACTCCTGGCAAAAGCCTTGGATCGTCACTGATTGGGGTTGTGTAGGTGCAGGCATGGGGCAATCACGTATGAGGTGATCACCCTGGCATCTGAAGCAAGGTCCTCTAGGAAAAGGGGGTCGTATCTGCCTAGGTTGAGGTCTAGAGTTGGGGTTTGTGTACATGACATTAGCATATTCAGGCTCCCGAATAGGTTCACTCGGTTCCTCACTGTAGTAAGACTCACCATGTTCAGGAGACTGCATGTAGTAAGCCTGGGGACTATCAACATGTGTAGAATCAAAGCTATGGTCACTGGGATCACTTTCTGAGATTAATGGTGTTACTGGGACTATCGCTCTATTCAGGTTTTCTTCTGCAGCAGCATACTTGACCGGAATCACATTAGTAGGAGCAGGTGGTTGCTGTGCTAGCACTGGCTGGGGTCTCAGTTGCCCTTGATAAGGTGGCTGATAAGTTTGCTGTGGTCTGTTGTATTGTTGTGGTGGGTACTGATTCTGGTATCTACCCTGTTGTGGATATGGCTGAGGGTAATTTTGCCTAACAGTTTGTTTGTTATATGGGCAGTCTTGTGCAATGTGGTTGGTGTACCTGCGCTCTATGGTGCAGTACTGGCTACTAGGATTCGCCTGGGGTTGGGCCATAATGGGACATGCATTTGCCATATGGTCACCGCCACAAGTGTAACACCGCTTAACTGGGGCAAATCTCGGAATTTGTTTGCTAGAGACACCTAGTTTTTGAGCTACCTTCTCTGCAAGTTCCTCAATGGATGTGGATTGACCAGATGTGAGGCTACTAGAGCTATCAGAATCCTTATAGATTTTTGATAGTTCTAATTCCTCACCTAGATTGTCCTCAATGTCTATGCACATGCGCACGCACTCTTCTATCGTTCTGGGGTCCTTCAGATACACATATGACCTGAGCTTGGTGCTCAACAATCCATCTAAGAACAAGGCCACTTGTTTGGCTGGTGTGGGTAACTCCGGCATCGGGCATCTCTCCAGGTACTGCCTAAATCTTCTTCCAGCTAGTCTGACCGTCTCTTGAGGTGTTTGTTTGAAGCTATGAATTAGTGAGGAAGTGTTGTGCCTGATTCCACTCTTAGAAAACTCAATGATAAATGCCTCTAAGAGCTGGTCTATGTTTCTGAAATGCCTCTCGTTCAGTGGTTGAAACCACGTAAGGGCAGTGTTCCTAAGGGTTAGACCAAAAGCATTATATTGTGTGAATAGGTGCTCTACCTGTTCAACTTTCAAGACTTGCCTAAACTCTGCCACATGGTCATAAGGGTCACCCGTGCCATCGAAGTAATTCTTCATGGACTTCACCAGTTGAGTTGGTCTCAAGGTCCTCGTGTGCTCTCTTGGTCTTGGCAAAGGGAAATCATCGGCATTTCTTCGGTTCCCTGGGGCTCTATGTCCCTCAAGTTCCCCTCTATTCGTGTCCATTCTTGTTCTTTCTCTTCCCCAAGAGTTGGCAAAGCTTACCTCATGTCTCTCTCGACTCCTTTCTCTTTGAGTCCCCTGAGCTTGAGATGTTCCAGCTCCTTGGCGACCAAAGGACACATTCGATCTTGGTTGGGGGAAGATAAATTCTCCTTTCCAAGTGTAAGCATGCCTATCATTTTCTGTAACCCCAAAGATCCTCTCTGAAGTGTGATCTAAGTAGGTCACTCTTCCTGGAATATCAGGATCTTTGAACTCATATATCATGATTGTTCCTACCTCACTCGGTTGACTAGGTCTATATCTCCAAAAGGCTTCATCCGTCTCTCGGTTCAAGAGGAGATCTATGCTCTTATTATCTTGGGGAATCCACTCTGGTGTGATAATCCTCGTGAGAACAGATTTGCCTCGGGGGGTTCTAGGTTCTTCGCCCATGTTTCCTTGCTCTAGGTCACCTAAGTCTGTTTCCGGGACCGCATTCCCAAAAGTCATCTGTCCTATCGGGATGACTGGTGACTACATATATTGTCCCTTCCTTGTCCAAGTATGCTCCATTTTCAAACTTGACAGCTAGGCGTTCTAGTCCAATGGATTGGTCAGGGTTTTTAATCTGGACCACCGCTCTTCCTAGGCCGTCCTCATAGATGCTAGCACCTAATTGGTTGGTCCTAAGGTACTCGAGTTGCATCTTGTAAGGGCCTTCCACCCTATGTAAATATGGCACCCCAGAACTTCCTATAGGTCTCTCCATATCGTGGGACATCTCAGACTCGCTAGTCTCAGAACTAGGGTAATACGAATGATGGCTCAACTGCTGGGCCCAAGACCTCGCAGTATGATTGACACTAGCCTCTGAAGATCTAAGACTTTGTCTGTCTCTCCCTAGGTGTCTACCTGACCAAAGGTTCATATGCCCTTTGTACGTTGCTGATTCTTTGGTACCAGTCACTTGTTCATTTTAAGTTCCTTTGGATGTGTTTTCTTGTTTTTAGTTAAGCGTCATCAGGAGCACTTTCGTGGGTCGTACTTGATGTTCTGCGTCCGCTTAGTTTAAGTTCTTTTCCTTTGAGTTATCCCTTGACTACAATTTTGCCCACCCTTGCACTTGAGAAATTAAGGGCTCTTCAAACTTGAGTGTTCCTATCGTACCCCTAGTCAATCAGAACAACTACTCGCACTTAGCCTATGCTAAGAATAGACTGAGGGGGTTAAGTGATGTTCCAACCTCAAGTCGCTCCTCCTGGCGATGCTGGTCTACCCAGGAAGCACGTTCCCGAGCTTGTTCTCCTTAGCACTTACTTTGCTTTCTCCAAGAGCTCTCGATGATCTTGTAAGAATCCCAACTTTAGCTTCAAGTTGATCCTTCAATTGACAGATAATTTATTTCAGACACTTTTTTAATGACCCTTGTTCCCCCTTTTGTATTGCTAAAAATTTCCTCTAGAGCTCCCTTGGTGTTCCTACCCCTCAGTGTGTCAACTTCCAAATATCCTATCTGAAAGCCCTAGAGCTCAAAAAATGGATTTCGTATGAAAAAGTTATAATGTTCAAGGTTTAGGGGGTTAAACAGACAAACAGAACCTTTCAGGAGTTTTAATGCATTTTTCTAAGGCCTTTGCAAGTGTGTGAGTATTTGAGAGTGCAAATATGCCCAAAATTTAGCCTAAATTTCCAAAAAATTTACCCCTTAATTTTTGTCGAAAATGTCTGTCTATCGCGATAGATAGTGTCTGTCACGATAGACACAAACTATCGTGGGGGGCTGTCTGTCGCGATAGATGGTGTCTGTCGCGATAGAGTGGTCTGTCGCGATAGACGGTGTCTGTCGCGATAGAGTGGTCTGTCGCGATAGACGGTGTCTGTCACGATAGAGTGGTCTGTTGCGATAGACGGTGTCTGTCGCGATAGAGTGGTCTGTCACGATAGACGGTGTCTGTCGCGATAGACGATGTCTGTCGCGATAGAGTGGTCTGTCGCGATAGAGTGGTCTGTCGCGATAGACAGTGTCTGTCACGATAGACGGTGTCTGTCGCGATAGAGTGGTCTGTCGCGATAGACGATGTCTGTCGCGATAGAGTGGTCTGTTGCGATAGACGGTGTCTGTCGTCTGTCGTGATTTGGTATGTCGCGATAGACGGTGTCTGTCGCGATAGACTGGATCTGTCGTGGAATTTTGGTCTGTCGCGATAGACAGGTGTCTGTCGCGATAAACGGTGTCTGTCGCGATAGACTGGATCTGTCGTGGAATTTTGGTCTGTCGCGATAGACGGTGTCTGTCGCGATAGACGATGTCTGTCGCGATAGACGGTGTCTGTCGCGATAGACTGAAAAAACACAAATTTTTGAGAAACTTCTAGTGATTTGGAGTGCTCTAATGGTGTAGGTTACCGTGCCAAACACGCATTCACAAAATATTAAGTTTTTCTGTCTGTCGCGACAGACAGAGGTCGTCGTCCCGGGACCTGTGCAGAGTCTGTCGTACCTACGCACACTGCTGGAGAAGGTGGTGCAGCTAGTTCGTGCAACAAAAGCTCAAAAACACACCAAAAACAGATAGCATGCAAGCTCTCTCTCGCTCTCTCTCACAATGAAATGAGGGAAATGAGGTGGGGAGTGTAATATGACCAAAAAACTGAAATTTTTTTGTGGAGATGGAGATGGAGGTGGGAGATGGTGGGGATGATGATGGTGATGATGGTGATGCGAAAGTAAGGAAAAAATGAAGAAAAATAAAGAGAAGGAAGGATATTACCTATAACTCCAATGTCTCAACTCGACGTCTTACCATCACACGCTCGTCCTCGAAACTCTCTCCCCGGCAACGGCGCCAAATTTGGTGTCACTCTAGCACAATGGTGAGTACCAATGTGAGAAGATTCACCTCATAATTGTCAATCCGTGGAGACGTGAGGACTAGTATGAAGACTATGAGCAAGTGAAGGCACAAGTGTGTGAGTGAGAAGCACACAAGCATGCACACACATACACACACACGCGCACACAAGGCAAGAACAAGGAGAGGAACAATGGAGTTCTTTGCATTAGTCAAAAAGTCTCTTACATAAGCTCAATTCACAAACAATCTAACCTCAAAAATGAGCTCTCTAGCTCTTTTTATAGTTTTCTAACTAGCTTTGGTCTTGTCCAGACCTAGTGTCCGGCCTAGTTAAAAATTAGGTTCTAGAGCCTATTTGAGGGCTCAAACAGAGTCTAAAAATTATGAAAATTGATATGTAGTTAGTTCTAATACTCCTCAAGCTCGAGGACTCCTCGGCTTGCACAAAATGGAGTCTATTCTACCAAAAACGGAATTTACAATGTTTGTGTAGTGATTAAAATCACTTGAGTTGTAAATGGTCCATGGAAAAAATGATTGGGCCTTGTTGCCGTATTGTGCATGACTCCTCCGTTGCGCTAGTATGCTCTTCATCTTACTTGTATGCCAACACCTCATTTCACAGGTCCATGGGAAGCAAAGTCCACCTGTATGAGAGCACCCACTATCATGGTAAGGAATGAAGACTCAATCATACCTAAGAATATAGAGTTAGTAAAGAACACTAAAGTGCAGTGCAATCTCACTTAGGAGCTACTCAAAGTAAAGCCAAAATTGTGGAAACACGTAGCCAATCAAGTTTTAGAAGTAATGAAAACCAATTCCCAGGTAGGATCACATAGAACAATACCAAAAATAGCCTTGGATAAGATAGGAGACATGAGCGAAGGGGAAGAAGGAAACACCTATCTCCCTATCACTCATCGGGGTTACACAACCAAGGCTATTTTGGACTCAAGCATGAGAAAAGAGAAAATGCTAGAGAGGTAGGTGTGAAGGAAACTTATAGATCAACTAGAGACCCAACCTATGCACCTATAGCACTTCCGGATGAAGAGTTTGAACCTCACGGTTGGGTGGAGATCCTAGCCACATGGATGTATATCAATGAAGAACAATTGATTGGGACAAATAGTTACACCATGCTATTTGGGCATATTGAGTCACCTATAAAACGGTACTCCAATGTTACACTTATGTGTTCCTCGAGTAGATTTGATGTGAACCTTTTCCCTATACATGGGCACTTTTTATTATAGTGCTGGCTAGAGGTTTTTTCCCCATGTTACCACATACATGATTCACTCATATGTGGTGGTACTTTGTACTTAGGGATATTATTAAGCTCTTACTTCAGTTGAGTTCATCATCAATAGAGAGAGCTATTCTAGCCATCCATCTTCTTCATGTGTCTTGCTACATTTGTGCTCCCTTGTGTGTTCTTCTCATGAGTCTCTCGTACTTCTACACACACCCAATAGTGGTATCAGAGCAGGTTCAACTCCTTCTCAAGTTTTGGTTTTTCGCATCATGGCATCGTGCACACTTTTCACAATGCAAATCGACTTTGGAGCATAGAACAGTGAATTTGAGCAGCCAAGAAACATTTCCACCAGGTGCCCTAGGGTTTTACACCCATTTCAAAGACACTCGTGAAGTTAGAAACGCCATCAGAGTGACGGTTTGTGAGCTGAAATTTTAGCATTCATTTCAGCTTTCATTGAAGTAAAGGTTTTGGATTTTTGCATGGAGATTGATGTTGTTACGCATATTCTTACTGATGGTCAAAGTGCTTTGGCTATTGCACGAAACCTAGTGTTTCATGCACGGACCAAACATATTGAGGTGCATTATCACTATGTGAGAGAGCACCTTCATGCAAGAGATATTGATTTGGTATATGTGCCTACACAAGATAATGTGGTAGACATGTTCACCAAAGCTCTTCCACGGGAAAAGTTTGAAGCTTTTCACAAAGCTTTAGACTTATTACCTTGTGGGGGCTAATCTGTCATTCCCTGTATGTGTTCACATCATTTGCTCCAACGGGGTTTGTTACACTTATGTGTTCCTTGAGTAGCTTGGATGTGAACCTTTTCCTTATATATGGGCACTTTTTACTCTAGTGCTGGTTAGAAATTTTTTTCCCAGGTTACCACATACATGATTCACTCATATGTGGTGGTACTTTGTAGTTAGGGATATTATTCAGCTCTTACTTCAGTTGAGTTCATCCTCAATAGAGAGAGCCATTCCAACCATCCGTCTTCATCGTGTGTCTTGCTGAATTTGTGCTCCTTGTGTGTGCTTCTCGTGTGTCTCTCACACTTCTACACACACCCAACATCCAAGCCACACCGTTTTAGATGGTATTTGGATAGAATGTGATATTTTCGCTAGACTTCTTGATCCCTATGTTAAGTGTAGGACAAGAGCATCAATGGACCAACCATGAGCTCTCTTCTAGAATCTTTGACCTGAAGTGATTAGTTGAAACGAGATTACGAGCATCTGGAGGAATATATGAAGCCAAGGAAAGGAAAAAGGTATACTTTGATGCCCATGTGAAGGATAAGGGCATGAGACTAGGAGATATAGTTCTAGTATACACCTTGAAGCAACATGCAAAAAAGCTCGAGAAGCATGTCTATGGACCCATGATTATTAATAGAATATCAACAAGTGGAGCTATCCAATTAGCCACTTTAGAAGTTGACATCCTACCTAGTTACATCAGTGGATGAAGAGTCAAATCATATCAAGAACCTCTCACCAAGGAAATGCTAAATCGACTCAACACTATAAAGAAATGTAAGGAAGAGGAAAAATGAGTTCAAGAAAAAGTGGAGGCAGAAGGAGACAGGGTAGAGATCAACCTAGGTCAGATACTCATGATGTTCCAAGATATCACATGGCCATGTGCCAAGCATCAAGTGTAATTTCCCCTCAAATTATTGATTCGACATCCTTTTGTAATCCTAGAGGTAGGACAAGGAAAGAGTGCAAGGACTGTAAGAGCCTTGATTGACTCAGGTGCAACCACTAGTGCATTTAGACTTTCCTAATATCGAGAATTCAAGTTAAGCATCAATCCTATAGAAGCATATCTCATAGGATTGGGAGGTGTGGAAACCCCTTGCATCGGCGAGGTGGAGCTTCCCATCTACCTTCAAGATGTTCTAATGATAGTCAAAGTGCTAGTGTGTCAAGAAGAGGATCTTACTAAACCTCTTGTCTTGGGTCAAGGCTAGATCTATGACGATGCAATCAACCTAAAACTAAGAAGTGAACTTCTTCAGGTCTGGGTAAATCAAAACCGCATCACAATTGAGTTAGAAAATCAAGCACTCAAGGAACTAGGAAAGGCACCCACACCTAGTCCTTCCAGGAGCACAAATGAAGATACCGATGTTGCTCTTGTCCAAAGTTCTATGGTACAAAACAAGGACACTCATGAAGGAGTCGTAGAAGCAAAAATGGAACTCCCTTCTTTTCCAAAGATGGTCCCAAAAAAACAAACAAGGCAAACCAAGAAGCAGATAAAGCAAATAATCAAGGCGCATGCTCAACAATGGGTGCAAAATAGTACCTCATGGAGTGAAGCAGATGTGGAGAAGCAAGGGTGAACAACCCTCTGCTCAAGAGACAGAACCCTAATGATCCACTAAACAAACTACTCGATCAAAGAATACAAGGAAAGATTATTCTAGGAATCAACCAAGCCAAACCATTTCTATTTGGGTCCCAAAGCATGTGGAAATGGGTACCCAAAAAGTTCCAAATCCAAGAAGATCTTGTCCAGAAACCTTTACAAGTCATCACTACCATAAGCTATAATCCCATGCTGAAAGTTTGGAGAATTAAACCTTGGAATAAACCCCCTGACCTGACTTTGTAACTTCATTTGCACAAGAGTAGATGCATTTTGGGTACAAGGCACATCTAGAGTATGCATCTAGGAAAAATCATTAACCTACTAGCCAACACTCACAGATGCAAGGAACACCTCACTTGCTAACTCCCTAGTCACTATGGGTATCATGTTGGTATTGTAAACAAGAGAAAGTATCATTGTGTTTTCATTGCAATGCTAATATGATCTCCTTTTCTAGCAGATTCAGAGAAAAAACACTACTACTAGCATCATGGCTGATACAACATGCACTAGTTCGCAAGTAGGGAGAAATCAACTTGAAGTGCCACTGATTGAGTCCTCGATAGGATTATGCCGCCTACATCAAATACCCATTTAGAATCCACCAACAGGATTGACAGAAAGGGTTAGTGGAAACTCTCATTGGTTCAATGGAATGCCATGGCTGTTAGGAGATGTGACATACATATGGGAGTCAAAGTACGAGTTTGGCAATGTGCAGGAATGATTTGAATTCTTTTCAAGAGATTTTGAGACTCTCCAAAACACCCTCAAACTCCAAACAATTTGGCAACACATAGGGTTGGCAGACTATTTCAAGGCCCCCTTACCAAAACCAGATTTCCAAGGATGCTACTATGCACCTTGTAGGCAAGTGGCATAAACGACCACCCGAGAACCTTTGCATTCCACCTTTGTCATGCAACAATGAATTGAAGATGTTCGAGCTCACCTTGGAATTAGCAAGAGATGCACTTAACATGCATGACATGCATGCCCCTTCAGAGAAAGAAACTTTGGTACCTGACAACATGAAGGATAGGGAGCTTTTGAAGCTAAAGGATATGGTGACACACTCCTAACATTTCCATCCCACTTCACCTATGCATCTAACATTTCTCTTTTCTAGGTCAAGACTGCTTCACACTGTGGAGGTGATTGCAATTTGGGTGGATCAGGTCCGGTCGTGGCACATGCAGTGTATGAAGTTAGTGAGTGTTGGAAGGTTTATGTGATAAAAATTGTGAAGGTGAAGATGAAGTTGTGTATGGGGAGGAGAGATGTCATGATTTGATTATGAAAGGGGAACATATGGATGTATGCATGATGAGACCAAAAAGAAAACCACACACATGAATCAATTTTTGAAAGGAAGAATGGTCCAAGAATGGAGCTTCTTATACACTTTCGAAAATTAATTCATATGCATGGGTTCTTGTGGATGTATGCATGATGAGATAAAAAAGACCATACATGAATCAATTTTTGAAAGGAAGAATGGTCCAAGAATGGAGATTCTTATAGACTTTCAAAACCGAATCATATGCATGGGATTTTATGGGTGGTATGAATGCATGATGTATAAATGAATCGAAACATTTTCTCTCAATCTCAATGGATCATCCTCACTGGTTCAACACATGATTGCGGAGCCTTCTCACACATAGAAAGAGATAGAAGGAGCTATGCAAAAACATATAAGAGACTAAGAGATAAGAGACATGAATTAGAAGATATTGTTATGACATACATATGCATGAATGTTGTGAAATTTCAAGCTAAGCATTCTAATGGTCAAAGGTAGTCCGCACGACCCTCTCACCATGACAGTTCAACCAAATGTCACACGTAAGAGGATAGGTTCCACTTCATTGGCCCTATGTCTTTCTAGGATCGTAATGTGTTTCTAAAAAAGTTTAAGACTCATAAAACCTGCTCTAACTCACTCACATGCTCCACTGAGGATGAGCAAAGAAAGAGAAACTGGGTTTATGAGTCTATCCTAGATTGGAAGTCTAAAAATTGATTCTAGGAACTATGCTCTTACTGCCACCTTAGATCCTCACATGCTCAACTGAGGGTGATTATCTCAAGGAAACCATGTGCTAGCAAGGGCCCTATGGATGCCTAATAATGATGTTCTAGGAGTTTGGAGGGGGGTTTATATAGTTTTTTTAATGAATTTGGGCCCTTGGATCTAGAGAAATCAACTCTCAACCCTAGGATCAACTACTTTTGATTACAACCATTGGATTTATCAAATGGATGGCTAAGATTGGTTCTTTATATGATATGTAGGGCAAAGGGGGGAAATTAGGCGCATTTATTCTCCACCATTGGATCTGGGGCTGATCTGGACCTTCAGATCAGTGCTGACATCAATTGGGATAAGATAAGCTCCTATTTTTGGATGAACTTTGCATTATTGATCTTTGACTATCAAAAAAGGCTTATCCGATGAAAAATCTCGTAGATCCTCCTTTCTTTATTCTTTAGTGCATCTCCACCCTTGAATCTGAGCTCATCCTGACCGTATAACATGGTTCAATCATTGTTTGCCATGTCGCAACCATTCATGCCTTCAATTTTCTTATTCTAGGAAACTACGGTGACCTTGAAAACTGCACCCGTAGAGTCATATTCTTTTCCAAAAATTTCTGTCTCCAGATCGGATCTGATTTGTCAAACTCTTCCTGTGTATAAGAAAATGTATCTATTTTGAACTGTAAATCTTGATCTAGTTCTTTCTGTGTATTCCTCTTGATATATTGCCCAATTTCTTCTTTCAATAATTCTTATGGTACACTGAAAGGTTGGAGCTCCATTGGATTCTCCTTAAAGTTATATGTTTCTAAGAAGGTAAAAAGTCTATGGAAATGTAAGAATTTTGGAGCCTGACTGTCGAGATAAGTTTTTGTGACTTGAAGCTCCATAGTGTCATTCATATTTAATGTGTGTACATCCTCTTTTTCCTTTGTCTCATCTTTTTGTCCATCTTCGAGTGTTGCATCCAGAATTTGATCCTACTTTTTGCTTTCTCCTTCAAGCAAATCCTTGACTTGATTTATTTCATCCCATTTACCATCATCATTTGATTCACTCCTAATGTCCACATTCATAGTTGATGGTTCACGTTCATCTTGGACTTCAGAAGAAGAGCTGGAGTTGACTAATCCCAGTTCTCTATATCTTTGGAACTTTCAGTCTCTTTCCTGGCATAGATGCTATTTGGGCTTGAAGATAATGATGCTCGTGGACCGGCAGATTTGTTGGAAGAGATGGATGAATACCACAAGAGGATGAGTTGGTACTACTAATCCTTGCTTTGTACCTGCCCTCTTTCAGCTCAGAGTTTGATAGGAGACCCCTTTGGCTTGCTAATGACATTAAATAAGTGCCTATGTATTTTGGAGATGGTGCTTCAAACAACTAGATCAAAACAGATAACTTTACAAATAGCTAGTGACCAAAAACTTTCTAGCTATGTCTTGACACCTGCTAGAAGTTTTGTTCAATGCTCACAGTACAGTTGCAATTAGGAAAATTCCTTTTGGTGGAATTAAATTAGCTTAGACAGGTAATGATTCCAAGTGAAATCACTTAAAATGATAAACCATACACTGAGTAATCAACTTAGCAAGTGAATGCATACCCCTGATTTTTTAGGAGCTACATAGAGAATGACCAGTGACCACTTTGAGGCAGTTTTCTCCCAATTTGCTAATCAAAATTCTTTTTTTACAATTTGTAGTAGAATTTGTGCTGGTTCCAATAAGATATAGAACTTGAAAAATGATAGAGAAATGATTGGGATATGAGCATTCAACGTATATTGTTTTGAGTGAACACAGCAGAGATGAAGACAGATGTGATCAATAATATAATGTATTATAGAACAATGTTATACATGATCATTGGCATAAATATGATGCCCAATGATGGTGAGAAGAGTAGGCTATGATGCAATCCTCTCAATCTTTACAAATGATCAACAATAAGCTCAATAATGGGGGCTCTCATTAGCCGTGAGATTGCAAATCATTTATATAGAAGATTGTTCCTTAAAGTTTGAATTTGATTTTTTAGCCACATGTGAGAATGTTTCCTCATAATCAACTCCTTGGTTTTGTGCAAAACCCTTAGCCACAAGTCTAGCTTTACACCTGCTTATGGATCCATCTGAGTTTCTCTTGATTTTGTAAATCCATCTAGAACCAATTACCTTCATTGATGCCTTCTTTGGTACTAGCTCCCAAGTATCATTCTCTTTGAGAGCTTCTATTTCTTCATTCATAGCTTCCTTCCATTCTACCTTGGCCTTTGCTTCTTCATATGTAGATGGCTCTTCAAGTGATAAATCCTTAGCAAGATAAATGGAATGCTTAGTAACTAATGAAGTGTCATACCCATATCTGATTGGCTTCTTGCTCTCCCTTTGTGATCTCCTTAGAGCTTGGTTGGATGATTCAGGTAAGTCTTCCAACCTCTTCAACTTGGCCTTGCCCTTTGATTTCCATGCGTTGAATTCTTCTAGGTTGATGATGTCCTCATCATCTGATTTGATGTCTTCAATTTGGCTTGGCTCCTCCTTGGTGAGGCTTGGAAATTCCTCTTCCAAGTCATATGGAAATTTGACCTTCCTGCATTCACTTTCAAACCAAGAGTCATTCTCATCAAACACAACATCTCTACTAACCACAAAGCCCTTGTTGGATGGATTATAAAACCTGTATCCTTTCTGATTTAGATCATACCCTATGAAGATGCACTTCTCTGCCTTAGGGTCTAGCTTTCCTCTGATTTGAGATGGAACATGCACATGAGCAACACACCAAAGATTCTGCAATGATCAAGTGATGGCCTTCTATCATGCCATGCTTCATATGGGGTCATCCCATCAAGTGATTTGGATGGCAACCTGTTAATAAGATAAGTGGCAGTAGATACACTCTTTGCCCACAAATAATTATGTAACCTTTTTTCATTAAGCATTGATCTAGTTGTTTCCACAATAAACCTATTTCTCCTCTCTGCTACCCCATTTTGCTCAGGGGTATACCTTGTAGTAATCTCCCTTTTGATTCCTCTATCCTGCAAGAATGCATCAAATTCATTTGAGAAGTACTCACCTCCTCGATCTGACCTTAGTCTCTTTAGGCTTCTTCCTGTTTGGTTTTCCACAAGTGCAAGATACTTCTTAAAGCAACTGAATACTTCATCTTTATGTTTCATAAAGTATAACATAGTCCACCTACTGAAATCATCAACGAAAGACACATAGTACCTTGAGCCTAAAATTGAAGGGTCCTTGCTTGGTCCCCACACATCTGTGTGGACAAGTTCCAAGTGATCCTCATGCATGTAACCTTTCTTTGTGAAGGGTAACCTGTGTGATTTACCAAATGACATGCACCACATTTATAGATCATGTGTTGCTTGGATACATTAGGTATCCCAAGCACACATTGATCTCTACATATTTGCTTCAAGGTTCTCTCACCAATATGCCCTAATCTCTTATGCCAAATCTCAAGCTGTGACAATGTTTGATCTTTGTAATTATAAAGTGCAATATTCCTTGTATCTTCAAGTTCAAATGTAAATAATCTACCTGTTTTTCTCCCTTGGCAATTCTCTTATATCCATGTTGGGGATCCTCCACAAAAGCTCCATATTTGTTCAACCTAACCTGCAACCCTTTTTCCTCTATCTGTCCAACACTCATCAAATTCTTGGTGATTGTAGGTACATATAGAACCCTGTTCAACAGATTTTTATTCCCATCAGAAGTTTTGACATTTCCTTCCTTGACCGCTGAATGCTTGGTGTCATCACCTGTCTGCACTTGGTGCTTTCCCTTGGGCTCCTCAAGAAGAGCTACATTGTCTGACACATGATTTGAACATGACATCAATATAGAAGATGTGCTCATCATTCATAACTTGTTTTGAAGTCATATTCATAATGAGAAGAGAATCCTCTTGATCCTCTGTATAATTGTTGAAGTCCTTCCTTGATTTGTATCCTCCTTGATAATTGTTGTTGTAGTTGTTTTTGTTGTAGCCATGGTTGTAGCTTCGATTATGGTTGAATCTTCCTCTTGATTGTGAATAGCCACCTCTTGAATACCCTCTTCCTCTCTGATTCTTGAAGTTCCTATAGCACTCATCTATGGTGTGATTAGATAGTCCACATATGTTGCATGGGGAAGAGTTGAAAGGTCTCCCCCTACCTTGCTTACCTCCTCTACCCCTTCCTCTTGAGTTCCTACCTCTCCCTGCATAGTTAGCTTGAGAAGTAGTACCTTCATCTTCAACCTTTTTGCTTTTCCCTTTCTCTTTAGACTTTCCTTATCTGCGTATAGGGCAGAAGAGTTGTTACCTATTGATGGTTCTCCATTTTTGTTGAGCTTGGCTTCATGGGGATACAGTTGTCCCATGAGTGTGGTAAGATCTGGAATCTGCATATCCATGTAAAGGTCCATATCAGTTGTGAAAGCTTCCCACTTATCATCTGCCTTGATGCCATTGATTACTTGTCTCACTATTTGCTCCTCTTCAATCTCTTCTCCTATGCTTGCCAATTGATCAGCCACATCTTTGACTTTGGTGACATACTCTGAAACACTTTTCTTGGGTTGCTTCCTTTGAGTGGTAAATTCAATCCACAATTGATTCTTCCTATCTCTTGTATTGGAAGAAAAGTATGAAGACAATGTATCCCAAGTCTCTTGGGATGTTTTACAATTCCTAATGTGTGGAAGAAGGAAGTCAGAGATAGAGTTAAGTAAATATGACCTTGCTAATGCATCTTTGGCACACCATGAGTTGAGCCTTTCAAGCTCCTCTCTTGTAGGTTGTCCTTTGCTTCTGAAAATGGGCATCTCCTCATCTCTTGATATGTATACATAGAGACTCCTTCCTTGTAAGTATGTCTTCATCCTCAAGGACCATGCTTGGTAGTTTTTCATGTCCAATGTATCATTAAAAGAAGGGAAACCATCTCCCACTTTACCTCAACTTTCTCTCATACCACTGTTGGAAGAGATGGATGGATACCACAAGAGGATGAGTTGGTACTGCTAATCCCTACTTTGTATCTGCCCTCTTTCACCTCATAGTTTGATACTAGGCCCCTTTAGCTTGCTAATGACACTAAATAAGTGCCTATGTACTTTGGAGATGATGCTTCAAACAATTAGATCAAAATAGGTAACTTTGCAAATAGCTAGTGACCAAAAACTTGCTAATTTTGTCTTGACACCTGCTGGATGTTTTGCTCAATGCTCACAGTATAGTTGCAATTAGGAAAATACCTTTTGGGGAAATTAAATTAGCTTAAAGAGCTAATGATTCCAAGTGAAATCACTTAAAATGATAAACCATACACTGAGTAATCAACTTAGCAAGTGAATGCTTACCCCTGATTTTTTAGGAGCTACATAGAGAATGACCAGTGAGCACTTCGAGGCAGTTTTCTCCCAATCTGTTAAATCAAACTTCTTCAATTTTTTGTAGCTTGTAGTAGACTTTGTTCTGGTTCCAAAACGCTATAGAAGTTGAAAAATGATGGAGAAATGACTGATATATGAGCATTCAAAGTATACTGTTTTGAGTGAACATAACAGAGATGATGACAGATGTGATCAATAATATAATGTATCATAGAACAATGTTATACATGATCATTGTTGGGAAAGATGGATGGAAACTCCAAGTAATGAGTTGTCACTGCTAATCCCTGCTCTGTACCAGCCCTCTTTCACTTCAGAGTTGAGTTGTAGGCCCTTTTAGCTTTCGCATGACACTAAATATGTACTTTAGAGATGATCCATGTAATGATTGATCCAAAATAGATAACTTCACAATTCACAAATCATCAAAAACCTTCTATTTTGGTTCACACACCTGCTGCTTGTTAAGCTCAGTGCTCACAACATAGTAGGGATTAGACAAATTCCTTATGGATATATCTAATTAGCTTAAAGAGCTAATGATTCCAATTGGAATCACTTAAAATGATTGACTATACACAGAGCAATCAATTTAGCAAGTGAAGCATTACCCCCAATTTTTTAGGACCTCTGCAGAGAATGACCAGTGACCACTTCGGGGCACTTTTCTCCCAATCCACTAAATGGAATGTCTTCAAAATGTCTCAGCATAGAGTAGACTTAGAGCTGATTCCAAGAAGCCATAAAACATTGAAAATGGTGGAGTAAGGACTGAGATATGAGTAAGACAAGAACACTGTTCTAAGTGACTATGATAAAGAGATCAACAAATATAAGCAATGATCTATTGTATTATATGACAATGTTGTACATGATCATTGGCATGATAATCAATGCCCAATGATGGTGAGAAGTGTAGGCTATGAGGTGAGCCACACACTCCCTACAATGTGATCAACTAAGGCACAAGAATGGCGACCTTATCACGTGAGTTTTTTACAATCATTTTATAGATGCTTTGATCAAATTTGAATTTGAATTCAAATTTGGCTTTGACGAGAAAAGTGTTCCCTTAATCTAGGAAATATTCCCTAAAAAAAACTCATACCAAGAGATTCTCCTAACTCCACGAGTTTAGTAGCATTTACAAATATTCCTCTAAGTCAATTTGACTTTTACAAATGGTTGAAAATAAAAATCCTGCAAGAATGCATCAAACTCATTTGAGAAGTACTCACCTCCTCCATCTGACCTTAGTCTCTTTGGGCTTCTTCCTGTTTGGTTTTCCACAAGTGCAAGATACTTCTTACAGCAATTGAATACTTCATCTTTGTGCTTCATAAAATATAAGATAGTCCATCTACTAAAATCATCAATGAAAGATACATAATGCCTTGATCCAGAAATTGATGGATCCTTACTTGGTCCCCATACATCTGTATGGACAAGCTCCAAGTAGTCCTCATGCATGTAGCCTTTCTTTGAGAAGGGTAACCTGTGAGATTTTCCAAACTGACAAGCACCACATTTATAGATCATCTATTGCTTGGATACATTAGGTATCCCAAGCACACATTGATCTCTACATATTTGCTTTAAGATTCTCTCACCAATATGCCCTAATCTCTTATGCCAAATTTCAAGCTCTGACAATGTTTGATCTTTGTAGCTATAAAGTGCAATATTCTTTGTATCTTCAAGTTCAAATGTAAATAACGTACTTGTCTTTTCTCCCTTGGTAATTCTCTCAAATCCATGTTGGGGATCCTCCACAAATGCTCCATATTTATTGAACCTAACCTGCAAACCTTTTTCCACAATTTGCCCAACACTCATCAAATTCTTGGTGATTGTAGGTACATATAGAACCCTGCTCAACAGATTTCTATTTCCATCTGAGGTTTTAACATTTCCTACCTTGACCACTGAATGCTTGGTGTCATCACCTGTTTGTACTTGATGCTTTCCCTTAGGTTCCTCAAGGTTAGAGAGAAGGGCTACATTGCCTACCACATGGTTTGAACATCCAGAGTCAATGTAGAAGAGATGGTCATCATTCATACCTTGCTTTGAAGTCATATTCATAATCAGCAGGGAATCCTCTTGTTCCTCTGTGTAATTGTTGTATTCTTTCCTTGATTTGTAGCCTCCTTGGTAGTTGTTATCATAATTGTTATTGTAGTTGTTATTGTATCCTTGATGATGATTGAATCTTCCTCTTGATTGTGTGTAGCCACCTCTTTGGAGACCTCTACCTCTCTGATTGTTGAAGTTCCTGTAACACTCATCTGTAGTGTGATTTGATAAACTACAAATATTACATGGGGAAGAGTTGAAAGGTCTCCCCCTACCTTGCTTACCTCCTCTGCGCCTATCTCTTGAGTTTCTACCTCTCCCTGTATAGTTGTCTTGAGAGGTAGTACCTTCATCCTCAATCCTTTTGCTTTTCTCTTTCTCTTTAGACTTGCCTTTATCTGTGTATTGAGCAGAAGATTTATTACCTCTTGATGAATCTCCATTTTTGTTGAGCTTAGCTTCATGAGTAAAGAGTTGTCCCATGAGTGTGGTAAGGTCTAGAATCTGCATGTCCATGTACAAGTCCATAGCAATTGTGAAGCTCTCCCATTTGTTATCTACCTTAATACCATTGATTACTTGTCTCACAATTTGCTCTTCTTCAATCTCCTCTCCTATGCTTGCTAATTGTTCAGCCACATCCTTGACTTTGGTCACATACTCTGAGACGCCTTGCTTGGGTTGCTTTGTTTGAGTGGTAAACTCAATCCACAATTGGTTCTTTCTAGCCCTTGTGTTGGAAGAGAAATATGATGACAATGTATCCCAAGTCTCTTGGGATGTATTACAGTTCCTAATGTGTGGAAGAAGAAAGTCAGAGATAGAGTTAAGTAAGTATGACCTTGCTAATGCATCTTCGGCACACCATGAATTGAGTCTTTCATGCTCCTCTCTTGTAGGTTGTCCTTTGCTTCTGAAGATGGGCATCTCCTCATCTCCTGAGATGTATCCATAGAGACTCCTTCCTTGCAAGTATGTCTTCATCCTCAAGGACCATGCTTGGTAGTTGTTCCTATCCAATTTATCAATGAAAGAAGGAAAACCATCTCCCATTTTACCTTAGTTTGCTCTAATACCACTATTGGGAAAGATGGATGGAGACTCCAAGAAATGAGTTGGTACTGCTAGTCCTTGCTCTGTACCAGCCCTCTTTCACTTCAGAGTTGAGTTGTAGGCCCTTTTAGCTTTCCAATGACACTAAATAAGTGAATATGTACTTTGGAGATGATCCATGTAACGATTTATCCAAAACAGATAATTCACAATTCACAAATCATCAAAAACCTTCTATTTTGGTTCACACACCTGCTGCTTGTTAAGCTTAGTGCTCACAACACAGTAGGAATTTGACAAATTCCTTATGAAGATATCTAGTTAGCTTAAAGAGCTAATGATTCCAATTAGAATCACTTATTGACTATACACAGAGCAATCAATTTAGCAAGTGAAGCATTACCCCCGATTTTTTAGGACCTCTACAGAGAATGACCACTGACCACTTCGAGGCGCTTTTCTCCCAATCCATTGAACGGAATGTCTTCAAAAATTTTCAGCATGTAGTAGACTTAGAGATGATTCCAAAAAGCCATAGAACATTGAAAATGGTGGAGTAATGACTGAGATATGAGTAAGACATAAACACTATTCTGAGTGACTATGATAGAGAGATCAAGAGATATAAGCAATGATCTATTGTATTATATGACAATGTTGTACATGATCATTGGCATGCTAATCAATGCCCAATGATGGTGAGAAGTGTAGGCTATGAGGTGAGCCACACACTCCCTACAATGTGATCAACTAAGGCACAAGAATGGTGAGCTTATCCCATGAGTTTTTAACAATCATTCTATAGATGCTTTGATCAAATTTTAATTTGAATTCAAATTTGGCTCTCACTAGAAAAGTGTTCCCTTAATCTAGGAAATATTCCCTCAAAGAAACTTGTACCAAGAGATTCTCCTAAATCCACAAGTTTAGTAGCATTTACAAATATTCCTCCAAGTCAATTTGACTTTTACAAATGGTTAAAGATAAAAATCCATAGGCAATGGTTCTCATGGGTCTCTAATCATTTGCACATAAAGACTTCTCATGCTTAGCCAAGTGTGTAGGCTTGGCACTTGCACCAACAATCATTGGCATAAATATGATGCCCAATGATGGTGAGAAGACTAGGCTATGATGCAAGCCTCTCAATCTTTATAAAGGATCAACAATAAGCTCAGTAATGGGGGCTCTCATTAGCCGCGAGACTACAAATCATTTATATAGAAGATTGTTCCTTACGTTTGAATTTGAAATTCAAACTTGGCTCCTAAAAGTGATCCCTATGATTGGGGAGATATTCCCTCAATCTAAAGCCATAACCATCATTCTATCTAACTCCACAAGTTTGTTGCCTTTTACAAGATTCTTCAAAGGTTTAATCATTTGCAAATGGTAAATGATCACACAATTACAAGCAATGGTTCATGTGACTCATCACATGCTTCCTCATATGATCCTTCAAGTTAAGACAAATGTGAATGCTTCGATACTTGCACCAACAAGATTGGCATGTCCACCCAAGTATTTGTGAGTTTCCTTCATGGCCTCTTTCAATTTCTCTTCGGTGATAGGAGTTGATTGTTCGACTTTGGTTCTAGGAAGTGTATGGGCCCTCTTTGATGAAGGAGTTTCTTCTTCTACCTTCAATTCTTCTAGCAATCTCTTTGCACCTCTCATCATTGGTTGAGAGCTTGTTCCTGCTTCATTGGTTATCTTCACTCCTTTCTTCTTTTTTGGTATTGTTGTTGGTTTCACATACTTAGCCATTTCCACCGAGGATGGCATCTCTTTGAGGTATTCCCGAATTCCTAATGCATGGTATATCAGTATTTTTAGAGCCACACTTCCATTCAAAAACTTATTCTGACCCCATTGCTTCTTGGCCTCGAATAAGCATTCTTGAATATAAGGCATCAGATTTATCTGGTTATTGATTTGTTTGGTGGCATGAGATAATACTTGCACTATTATTTTTTGTGGTGTTGTGTATCTGTGCATATTGGGAAAGCAAAAATGTTGATGCACCAGTCAGACTTCTTCTTCAATATCCACACGATTTATATCCATGAATGTTCAGGTTTTAGTTCCATGGCTTTCATCCTTTAGATTCATGGTCCTGTCCTTGATCTATCCAAATACTTCTTTAATAAGTTCATGCTTGAATTGTATAGCTACCCATTCTCCTTCTACATCAAGAACTTTTGCTTCTGGTATTGATGGTTTATCTAACCCTGGACGAATGGTGTTCATGACTTGCATGCATCTTTGGAAATCATGTTTATAGATGGGAAACTCAAAATACTTATGGATTCTAGCTTTT
Organism: Ceratopteris richardii; assembly: GCA_020310875.1. Lineage (NCBI taxonomy): Eukaryota > Viridiplantae > Streptophyta > Polypodiopsida > Polypodiales > Pteridaceae > Ceratopteris > Ceratopteris richardii. The sequence goes on from CM035406.1 coordinate 80,352,883, forward strand.
GTCATCACATCCACCATGGATGGAAGCTTGTGTAAGACTTTGAAGTTTTGGGACATCATGGGAAACTGATGATCTGTATCCATGATCTTAATAGTTACCAAGGACAAACGCTTTCCCGTTGGTTGGTCTTCTCTAAACCAGTGCCCTTTGGCTTTTATTACGCTCTGCATTGGAAATTCAAGCACCTCTTCTTGAATTATGGCCTTAGAGTCATCAAAAGCCATCTGCACTCGTAATAAAGTAGGGAATTAGTTTCTGTTGTTGGATTGGGTTTTCTGTGTTGTGGTGGTTTGAGGTTCTCTTCGATCCTTAACAGTTTCCTTTGCTTTATTCTATTGGTATGATAATTCTTTGAGTTTTCCCATCTCTTGACTTGCTATTCTTCAAATTGCTTTTGGGATCCATATGCATTGTTGTGATTTCTGAGCCTCCACCAATGATTTTGGAAGCCGTACATGAAGAATTCTTGGTTTATTCCCTTGCAATTTTTCAATAGTGGTTGTTTTACTATGTTTTTCTGGGATGGTCGGCCTATTCCTATGTTGTACTGGCATGTTGAGGTAGTTGGTCCTTGCATACCCATTGTACTCATGTAGTTGTTCGATATGGTGTTCTAACTGTCAATATCCATGTCAGTTTCCTTCTTATAGAGTTACTAGGTTGAGAAGAAATATCCTCACTTTTTCTCTCAAGTTCACGTCCTATAGGGGAACTAATCATCTCAGTTTGAAGCTTCCTCCCTATCTTCCTTTAGGTCTATTTCCTTAGGTAAGATTGTGCTAAGGATTGGTAGCAATCTAGCTTCCAATATACTAAAGACTTCTTTGTGCCCTATTTTGGCTGATATGTATCCTTGTGTGAGGTGTATGCTGATTTCATTTTAAAAAATCTAGTCTTGTCCTAGGATCAGGTTTTCAATAAGGTATTCATCTTTGCATACCAAGAATATTTGCTTCATAGTGGAATTTCCTAGATGAAGGGTCATTTGGACTTCTCCTTTACACTCGATAATTTGTCCCCCGATTCCTATCATATATGCCTTAGTGGAACTCATGGTTGCTTCGAGGTGATGGGCTAGTGTAACTTGCATGCAACTGAGAGCCACTCCTGTGTCAATCAAAGCATCCACTAGTTGATATTCCGTGTTCCCGATCCCTAGGTTTAAGTATGCTCAGGAAATACTATTGCTTGCATTGTTTGCATTACCTACTTGGTAGTTTTCCATGGGTATACATTCCTCTCCCTATAGATATTGTTCGTCTCTTTGCCTCATCCACTCTTTTTGTTTCTTGATTCGTTTCAAAGCTTCCAGTCGAGCTTCTTCCCTAATCTATTCTTCTTATTTTTGCCAATTTTTTACTCCCACAAGTCGTGCTAACATTCAATCTGTTAAAGGTTCCATATATCTTTTAACTCTACAACCACTAACATAGTTGGGAAATACATCTCAATCTAGACTGGCTAAGTTTACTGCTCGGCTTGTTGAAATTCAATTCATTAACAAGGGTCCATATCCTCGCTGTTGCAATTTCTTTGCATATTGTTTCAATGTATACACTAATACCAAATCTCCTTCTTTTAAGCCTTATCTTTAATATGTGCATCATAATAGGCTTTTTGTCTCTGTTTGGCTGCATAGATTCCTACTATAGCTTGTAGTCTTATTTCATGCAGTTTTTCAATTTGGTCCAATTGTTGGGATAATTCATGGCTGTCCAATCATACCGTTGTGCTACACATAGGGTAGGTACTAAAAAATCGATTGGTAGAATCATGTTTTTTTCCATATACCGAATTAAATTGTGTAGTTCCTATGGCAATCTTGTAAGCCACACAGAAGGCCCAAATTGCATGATGCAATTGTTTGCCCCAATCCCACCTTTCGTTGTTGACTATTTTGGTCAACACTGTGCACAATACCTTGTTGGAACTTTCCGCTTGACCATAAGATTGAGGGTGGTAAGGGGCTGATTTTTTGTGAATCACAAGGAATTCATTCATTAGTGATTCTATTACTTCGCTGATGAAGTGTGTTCCCCTATCGCTCACTATCAATATTGGCAATTCAAAGTGAGTAAAGATATTTTCGAGGAGAAATTTTGTTGTAGTTTGTGTGTCATTTTTCCTCATTACTTTCACTTCTACCCATTTGTTAGATAATTCGTTGCCACTATAATATATTCGGCATGTGATCCCTTGGTTGGAGGATTTATAAGTCCTATGAAATCAATGCCCCATTTTGAAAAAGCTCTTGTGCAAATCATGGTTCTTAAAGGCATATCATCTCTTCTTATAGGATACTTGGTTCTTTGGCACACCTCACAACTTCATACATACATGTCGGCATCCATGTGTAGATTTGGCCACCACAAGCCTAGAAAGAGAATCATTTTCACAGTTCTTTAAGCTGAAAAATGTCCTCCCATAGCACCTATATGTGCCATCTCTAAAATGGGTAAATATTCTCCTTCATGTACACATAATCATAGTTGATTGTCCTTTCCTCTTTTAAATAATTGTTTTCCAAGTATTGTGTAGTCCTTACTCATTTCCTCTAAGGTTCGTTTCCTTGATAAACTAGATCCTTCCTCATGTGTTCATGTTTTTAAGAATTTTACCAATGCTTTACTCCATGTTGGTGCTATTGTAGAGAATTGTAAAGATGCATGTTCCTCCAGGGTATTCTCTTAGCATTCTTGGCAACTGCTAATGTGTTTGTGTATGTCCTTTGGCATGCCTAGCCAGTATACTCCCAATATTTTCAATTCTCTTAATGTTCCATGAACTCATTTATGAATTTTCCATCAATTCACATGAGCTTGCTCCATTAGATTCTTCTGTTCAGCTTCTTCGACACATCTTAATAATATGCCATTTGGCTCTTTGTAGTACAAACTTCCTACCACAATATGTAAATTATGTAATTGCAAAAATTCTTTTCTGGTATCTCTATTGATCCTATGGTGTGGTCCATGCATGAGGATTGGGATTAACTTTTCCACCCATTTCAGACACACTTCTAAATTGAACAGGTATGTATCTGGTAGATCATCGACCACTCCGTTGGGTGGTTCTCTGTGTGTCATCCGAGATAGATGATCCACTCTTACATGAGCATTTCCTTTTTTTACTATTACTTCAAATCAAATTCCATCAACAATAGGAGCCATCTCACTAGCCTTCCCATATTACAAGGCTTATTGACCAGATACAATAATGCTTGATGGTTGATAAAGAACTTGAACTTGTTGGCTAGGAGGTATGTCGAAATTCCTTGATTGCGTACAACATTCCTAGGCCTTCTCTTTTCATGGTGGTATAATTTCTCTCTGCCTAGTTTAACTGTCTACTGGCATATGCGGTAGGATGATCTAATTTTCCTTCGTCTGCTGGTTGAGCTAGTATGCATCCTATTGCATGATTTGATACGTCCACATGGATATGGAATGGCTTGTTCTAGTTGGGTACTTTCAGAATAGGTGTTGAGCTTAATCATCATTTCAATTCATTCCTACGTCCAAGTGAATTGAGTCAATAACCCATATAGAGGTTTAGCGATTATGGCGTACATGTGGATAAATCGATGATAATATCCACAATGACCCATAAAGGCTTGTACTTCCTTTGCATTTTTAGGTCTTGGTAAATTACTTTATTCTTATCTTCGTATGTGGAAATTCCATTTCTTGATACAATGTGTCCCAAGAGTTTTCCTTGCCTTACCATGAAGACACATTTTTCTGGATTTAAGCATACTCGATACTGACGGCATTTTTCGAATATCCTCCTTAGTTCTAGAATATGTTCTCTTCTCTGAAGAGAATAAGTGCACAAATCATCTACATATACTTCCATGCTCTTTCTTAAAAAATCCTTGAATACATGACACATCATTCTTTGGAAAGTTGTGGGGGCATTGGTGAGCCCGAATGGCATCACTCGAAAAGCATATACTCCCCATTTAGTTGCAAAGGTTGTCTTATGTTGGTCCTCCATAGCAATGGCTACTTGGTTATAACCCGAGAATCCATCTAGGAAGTTGTAGACTTCCTTGCCTGCAACTCTTTCCAATAGGTGGTCAGTGATAGGTAAAGGGTAGCTATCTCATATAGTAATTGCATTCACTTTTTTCAAATTGATGCACACTCTAAGTTTACCATTCTTTTTGGGTACTACAACCAAAGGCAATACCCATTATGTGTGCTCTATCTCATAAATTAAGCCTATTGCTAACAGTTTGTTGATCTCCTCAATCTTTGTGGAATAAAGGTCATTATATGTGTATGGTCGTTGCTTTGAGGGTTTTGCTTCAGGTGTCATTAGAATTCTATGGGAGCAAATAGATGGATCTACTCCCTTGAGGTCTTTGTAAGTCCATGCAAATACATCCCTATATTCCCTTATTAGTTCTATCAATTCTTGTTCTTCTTCCAGAGATACATCTTTTCCAATGTAGGTGCATCTCCCCTCTTCTTCTTCCATAGTTACCAACACTTTCTTGGTTTGTTCCTTATTATCGCAAGCTTCTCCATCGGTTGATTCTCTCTTGGGCATTTGAATAGCTATTTTTCTTTCTTCTACTTCGTATCTCTTAAAATTTTTTGGAACTTCGAAAAGATTTGGTGGCTGCTCTACTCTATCTTCCCTTTCCTCATTGTCCTGTCGTGTTGGGACCGCTTCTATTGAAAATACTTTTGGTGTCTCCTTTTCCTTTTTTGCTTCAATCTCTTCTAAATATCGTTCCTCTGAATCGAATTCTAGTTCCATATCTATGCTTTCATAATCCTCCCTCCATTCCTTTTCTAGTAATTCTCTCGCATCCATTTCTTGAAGGATTACCATGTAAAGATTTACATCATAACCATCTTTGTCAACACACTCATCTATGGTTATTACTTCCTCATTTACACACACATCTAGTGTGGCTAATATTTCCATCCATCCGTGTGGTTTGAATGCTTCATCTGGGAAAATTTGAGGCATGTATGTTGGGTCGTCACCGATAATTTTGATGCCCTATTGGCCATAACTGAGTTTTGTTTTCTTCTCTTTTGGCCTCTTTACACATCCATAGTTGAACGTCTTCATTCATCCATGATTGGTCACTAGATCCTGCACTATGAATGGATAAATCATCTTCTTCTCGATGAATCGGGTTCCATTGTAATGGGAGTACATCCCTATACGAGAGGGTGTGTAAATTTATCTTCATAGTTGTCCCTTGGTATTGTAAATACAATGCATCTCTTCCCCAATCTTGTACTACCTTGGGTTGTCTCATGAATGAACGTCCTAAAATCATTTCATAATTATTGGCTTTTCCAAACCAACATATGGCTAGAGTATGTTTAACCTCTACTCCACAGGTGATCAGCTTAATTTTTTCCAATATTCCTAGTGGTCTTTCCACCTTGACCATCTACTAGTTGAAGCTTCATGCATGTGGTTCGTAAGGCAAGTTTTCCCCATTTTTCCCAAATCTCTTTTGTGACTATGCCTACACCAGCTCTGATGTCTAAAATGGCTTTAATCATATATACGTTAAAGGTGATGGGTAAACATGTATTTCCTTCATCTCCCTCACTAAATTCTCCAACTTTGTCAATTGGGATTTGAATGGTTGAAGGAGTGTTTGCATCTTTCTTCTCCTTTGTAGGTTCTCCATTTTCTAATCTCAAGTGTCCAACTAGTTGCTTCCATAATAGTGGTTTGCCTCGTAATAATTCTTCTATTATCAATAAGCATTGTATCTTAGTTTTCTTGAGCTCTGCTAGATTGTGTGATATCTTATCTTGTGACCTTTCTTCCTTGCCCCGGATCGTGGATGTATGGAATACTACTGACCTTCTCTCATATTCTCCCATGTAGTTTGGTAGTGTGGAAATGTTGTTTGATTCTTCCATGTTTCGGTCTAAAATGGACACTTCTTCATACGCTTCTTCTAAGTTTGATATAGGTTGATTTTCCCAAGTGTCTAGTTCTTTGAAAGGTGGTGGTGAGTTAGCATCATTCCTCCTGAATCTTGGTCCACAAGTCTTGTGGCCAATTTGCTTCTAAGTCTAGAATGACCAAAATCCGCTCTTCATCATTACACTGCTGGTCTTTTTCATGACTTTCCTCTTGTGGTGCCTTTACTTGTTTTCGATTGTTATTTTCTAGACATTCATTGAACTGGTTTTCACGTATCCTTGTCTCCAAAATTACTGGGGTAGTATGTTCCAGTGTGGTCTGAGCTATTTCTATGAGTTTCCTGCATATCGCCAATCTCTCCTTCTCTAGCTCTCCTTGTGGATAGAGTTTCTCATGTTGCTCTATGCTCGGTCCGATCGTGATTCTGGACTGATAAGCTTTCCACCGCATATCTAAGTCTTATGGCATTGGATCAGCTAGAACTAATCTTGGTTCGCCTAGGTTCGGTGCTCAGATTGTCTAATGAGCATTTCCTTGCACTCCTAGCTCCTCAGGTTTCTTACTTTCCTTTACAGATTTATCATTCTCTTCATTTTTTTCTTCAGCCATTTATTCCTGAGTTTTTCTCTTCTAGTCTTCCACCTCTACGTCTTCCTTATTTTTTTCATTTCTCCTAGGTCTTCTGAATCCTCCACTATCTGATTCTTAGGTCCTAAAACTTTTCTCCATTTCATGTTCTGAATCCATTTCTTTTACTACTTGTCCCTTAGCTTGGGCTCGAGTAATGGCCTTTAGTGGCATTGTGTATTATGTGTCACTTCCAGATGATTCAATAACTTCTTCACATATCTGGGTAGTGTTATGAACCTTATTGGGTTTTTTGGGTAGTCTCTAAATAGATGATCCTTGCCACAATCATTGCAATATCCTTCCCATGTCCTAGGGGGTGGTGGGTTGTATGGCATAGTGCATTCCCTTATGAAGTGATCTCCGCCGCATCTATAGCATGGCCCTCTTGGCACAGGTGGTCTTATAGGCAGTCTCATTGGAGTTTGTGCTTTAGGTGTAGTATACATCAGGTTTGCGTATTCCGATCCATAAGATTTTTCATACCCTTCATAACCGTAGTATTGTTGCTCGTATGTTTCATCGTACTCTATCAGACTGGCATCATAAGGATAATATTCTCCCTGGGTCTACAAATGTCCCTGATTTGTCATTTCTTCACTAGCTAAAGGTGTAGCTGGTACTATAGCTCTTTACAAATTTTCCTCCAGTTCAATATATTTGACTAGCACTACATTCTAGGGATGGGGTGGTTGTTGTCCTAACACAGGTTGTGGTTGTCCATTCCCTCCTTGCTCATATGGCCTAGGTTCTCCCTATCATCATGGATAAGGGTTGCCTCTGCCCTGTTCCCTACAAGGATATCCATAAAATTTGTATTGTGGTTGGGTCACTAGCCTTGGTTGTGTGTTAAATGGGCAATTTTCAGTATTGTGGTTAGTATATTTTTTCTCGATATGATTGTACAGGTTGTGTCCTTGAGGGCTGCATCTTCCCAACATTGGCATTCTCGGGGGACTCTGATAGTTTCTTTGTCCGTGTACTCCTAATTTTTTAGCCACCAATTCTATTAATTCCTCCACATTACTTGAGCTAGATGTCATATTGCTTCGTGTGCCCTCTTATTTAGTGGAGCTTTGTGTATTTTTTAGATCATCAACTAAGTTATCTTCCAAGTCTATGCATTCTTGGAGGCACTCGCTTAATGTCTGCAACCGTTTCACATAGACTAAGGTTCTCAATGTCCCATTAGTCGATCCATCTAGAAATAGAGATATCATCTTTGAGCTGCAACTTTTATAGTTTCATTTGGGGCTTGTTTAAAACTATGAATTAATGATGACCACTTGTGCTTAATCCCTCGCTTGGTAAATTCTCCAATAAACTCTTGGAAGAATTGTTCAATCTTACCGAAGTGGTTTGGATCCAAGGGTTGGAACCAAGTTAGGGTTGTTCCCGTGAGGGTTAACCCAAAGGATTCATATCGCACACAAAAGTCATCAACTTGTTCTGCTCACAACACTCGCTTGAATTTGGCGATATGGTCATATGGCTCTCCCATGCCATCATAATGATTTCTCATACATTTAGCCACCTAGATTGGTCTTAGCTTTCTCACTAGATATGGGGATCTGATCAGTACAGGGACTGCCAGTGTTAGGGGTTGCATTCCTAGTCCTACACCTGGTTGCGGTCTTGGCCTAATGGGTGGTCTATTCGTATTTCCTATCCTTGGGTTAGCTTGTTTGTGGGGATTCATTCTTGGCATAGTGAACTTAATATGGGTTCTAGTGGTGATGCTTTGTTGACTCGTTTGACCTGACATGGTGTTCTCCATTCCTTGATGGGATCCAAAAGGGTTTTGCGAGGTAGTTGCCTGCTCTCGAGGAGGGAATACTGGCAACCCTATTTATTTTAATCTTGAACTATCAACTTCATCTACTAGCCAATATCTCCTTTGGTTTTGGTCTAGGTATGTGACTCTAGACGCATACTTTGGATCATTCAGCTCATATATAGTTAGTGGGTTTAATCCTTCTCCTTGTGTGGGTGAGTCAGTTTGTAAAAGAAGGTCTGATCCATGGATCAAATACACATCCACCAGGTAATCATCTTGAGGTATTAGATCCCCTCTCAAGGCTTGGGTCACTATGGAATTGCCCCTTGGGGTAGTCACAGTGTCTCCATCATCAGGTCTCTCTGAAGCTCCTTGCTCCTCTAGTTCCCCTCTGTCGTTGATCTGATCTAGGTTTTTAGTTACTACATAGATTTGACCTAACTTGTCCATGTAAACCCCTCCTTCATACTTGACGACAGGCCTCAGAACTATTTTTGAATCAGTAGATGTTAGCATTCGTGCTTCTGACCTATTTATGCCATCAAGGTAAATAGGTACTCCTTGTATGTTGGTGGACACATACTGTTAAGAGGTCCCGTATTCTCCCTCTATGGTGGACATAAAGCTCTCCCTTGGGGCTGAATCATGCATGCCCTCTAAGGCCATGGGTAGTTCCTCCTCTAAGTCACTTGATGTGTCCAAGCAGACCGAGTGATGGCTTGCTTGGGCTGCACTTCCTACTAACAAAATGATACTTCTTTGACTCCATAACACCCATTCTGACCTTAAGTTCACTACCTCTTAAGTATATTTCTTCCCTCTTCATTTCCCCGAGTTTGATCTTATTCCTCTCAGTTTTTGCTTTCAAGTTGTCTAGATTCCACAATACACGATACTGCTCTGGATGATAACAGCGATGGGTGATACGATATTGGATAGGCATGATATGATACCTATGTTCTCCATGATACACGATACCACTACAAACAATACCACGTTAGGTGATACCATACTGTCAAGGTGATACCAACTCTCGTGATACGATACCTCTGTCATGATGATACGATACTAAGAAGTGGGCACAATATGATACCGTTGTTGGTTCTTGATACGATACCGACCTGTCCTCGCGATAGGATACCGCTAGGATACCAAGAGATGCATGATATGATACCAGGTTCTATGCCATACAATACCTCTAGCCCAACAATACCTCACTTCTCTCGATAGGATACCGAATTGTGGATCACGATACGATACCACAAGGTGTACGATACGATACCACTTAAGAGTCGCGATTGCAATACCTCAACTTGGTGATACACGATACCTTGAAGGTATCATGATACCTCAAGGGAGGCACCCACAATACGATACCTGGTGAGTATCACTATACTAGGGAATTTTGGTATCACGATACCAAAACTCAACCGATCGCGATACTGTAGCCAAATGTGGCCAAAACTTAAAAATTTTTTGTGCAATGTGTTTCACCCTCACTCCTCTTCACTCTTAATCCACTATGCCACACAAAACCTCACTGCAACCCTTCTGTCCTACCCGGGGATACCGATTATGTGCTAGATCATGTTTTTGAGCGTTCTTTTGATTGTCTAAGGTTATAGGGTTAATGTGCTCACCTTCAAGAGTATCTCTTCCATGTTTTGTGCTCACAATATCAGCAAAGCACTCACTCTCCATGATACTATCACAGCGATAATGGTCGTTGTTCTCCACAATACTTGCTCAAGACAAGTGACTGGAAATTTAGTGCTTTTTGGGTTTTATGGCCTTGGTTGACCAAGTGTCTGAACTGAAAAGAGCTAAATTTTTAGGATTTTCTCAAGGTGTCCTACCTATCCTATTCCTACTTCTCTCCCTTATCTGACCCTTACTCTTCTCAATCCCTCAATCCTAATCCTAAGAACTCATGACACACACCCTAAAGTGTGAAGTAACAAGTGTTGAATATCTTCTGACTTGCCTCTGACTTAAATCACCTCTACACTTATGATTCATTCACTTCGTAGCTATAACCATCACGAAGGTACTCCCTGGAAATGGTGCCAAAAACATGTGTACCTAAGCAGCAAGCCTTAGAGGCTTGTGTCGATGAGACTGTACCTCAATCTTCCCACAAGTGCATATAGTGGTGGACAAATACATGTTTAATTATCAATCCGAGAGATTATATGTACCAAGTGTATGAAGACATGTGCACACGTGATGGGAAGTGAAATATCAATGCTACCATGCATGTGGCATGTCTCAACTACCTCTCCAACTGACTAATTCTCTGAAAATGCACATCACGATACCTGTTACAACAGTAAGCACAAATTCATTTTTTTCTCTCAACTCAAAACTCTGAATATGGTAAATAGTGGGTTCATTTCGAAGCTTTCGACGAGACGCATCTAATACTATATCTTAAATTCAATCTAACAAACTCACTTCAATTTATGAGCCAAATAGTGAATGGTGGGAAACACCAACACCTGCTCCACAACTCCTTAAGGCTCACACACGCACTATAGTAGTTCAAAAGCGATGGGAAGGAGTAGACAACAGTCCTACACACATATTTCAAGCATTGCACACACACACAAGAGCTTGGAGAAGAAGATAATCAAAAGGACAGAGGCAAATTTGAAAATCAGCTTCAATTGTCCCAATGGCAAAAAGTTCTTTACAAAGAGTCACCAAGTGACTTATATACATGTGCCCTAAAATTGGTCCTTTCACACAAGAGACCGGCACTTTTATTGAAAAACACTAATCTCCTACTATGTTACAAGGATTATGTTACATTAATTGGGGTTTATGCATCTAGATGACTCCTCTAGTGCATCTACATAGTTTCATGAGGTATTTCATAAGAATTTGAAGAAGAAATTTTGTGCCCATAATTTGAAAATTTTTGGGGCTCCCTTTTCTGTGCTTCTTTACTCTGCAACAATACGCTTATGGATTTCCAAAGGTTTAAACTATATTTATCTTGATCGCATGTTGGAGCATACAAATCACAAATTGGTATGTATGAAGGTTAATGAAGTAAAGCAAGAGCATGGATAAAGAAAAAAAGAAGTTTGTTGTAGATAAAGATCAAGAAAGATGAAGAAAGCCATGAATAAAAAGCTTGAGATATGACTATGCATATATTCACTTCAAAGGTGTTGACATATTTAGGTAGTGATGTGTATGAAAACACTAGGACCACCGGGGCACTTTTCTCCCTGTTTAGGAGGTCCTGCCCCCTTGTATATATGCCTATTGCCCTAACGGGTTACATATCTTTGTACAAAACATTCAGTATTTTTTGTTGTGCTCCAAGCTTCTTCTTCTTCCTTGTGTTGTTCATGTGCTTCTGCATACCTCAAACTCCAACAATTGGTATCAGAGCAGGTCGCCACTTCATCTAGGGCATCGTTGACATCGATCTGATCAAAATCTCAGAGTCACATGAAATTTGGTGAGCATACTCAAGCTGATTAGGAGATCAAAACAATTTCGTTCTGTGGTGCCAAAATCATGATCAGAGCTCGTTTTGGCCTCCGAATGCATTATCATAGTGCTTGTGTAGGCTATTTTGTCTTTTTGTGTGCCAAAGATATATATAGGTTTTGGTTCACCGGTATAAGTGTCTTGAAGTCTGCTATAGGTTTAGTAGAACTAGTTAGGGTAGTTTTGTTCAAATTTTTTAGATACAGTCATTTTTCTACATCAAGGTATTTTAGTGAGTGACATACTAAAAAGCGGTGATATATTTCGTATGTTGGTTGTTGAGGATAAGTTGGATGGTACGAATTACCCATTGTAGGCTTATATGATGTGTCATGTATTGATCACAAAAGAACTGTGGAATATTGTGCAGGCTGTTGAAAAACATCCTATATCACTTGCAAATACACGTACTGAAGCTGATGTAGATGGCGTTCAAGATGGTGATATTCTGCAGATTCTTGTTCATGTTGTAGTTTTGGTTGCACCTACTTTAGAGCAAATTTTTTGGGATGGGAGAGATGCTCAGGCACATGCATTGATAGCCTTGTCTATCAAACGTGCCATTATTCCTCACATTCACTCTTGTAGAATAGCTAAGGATGCTTGGGATACACTTACCACATTGTACTAAGCTAGGAATGAGGCTCGTGTTGCTTACCTCCGAAAACATTTGGAGAGTGAGCATATGAATGAACGTGATTCTATGGACAATTTTCTGACAAAGATCAAAGATCTGAAGGAACATTTAATTTTTGTTGATGAAATCTTGTTTCACAGTTCACTTGTGCAGACTGTTCTGAATGGTCTTTGTGATTCATACTAGATTTTTGCTTCTACTCTTCATTTGATGATGAAAGGCAATCCAAGCGCCTTAACATTTGAGGAGTTAGTCTCTGTTCTATTGGAGGAAGATCATTCTAGGCAGATCAGGTCCATTATGCACATTCTATATCAAGCTTTCTTGGCTAGTCAGAAGGGTAAAGGTAAATGGGGCTCTTCTACTAGTAAGAAAAAATCTACTAATTCCACACAATCAAAGAAGGATGAAAGAGATGCCAAGAAAATAGAAAAGCAAAATTGTTTTGCAAGTACTATAAAGCAAAGGATCATGTCATAAAGAATGTCCAAAATTGGCTACAAAAGAGGCAAAGAAAAAATAGGTTGGAATGGTTGTTGCAAAGGCATTTACACCAAAAATAGAGTCTACTAATCTAGTGGAGAATGAAGAATGGGTGTTTACTATTGATTGCAGCAATGTATGTCTGTAGTCGACTCAAATATTTGGTACTTTGATAGTGGGGCAAACAAATATATTACCTCAGAGCGCAATTTCTTCACTTCACTCAAGCCTGCCCCTACAAGGAATACTGTCACATGCACCAACAACTCCTCTTATCTTGTCATTGGAGTTGGTAAGATCATTCTGACTACTAATGATGGTAGTTCTTTTACATTGTCAGATGCTTTATTTGTGCCACAGATCAAGAAGATTCTATTATCAGTTTTAGATTTAGCCAACATTGGCTTGGTTGTGAATTTGTTACTGATATATGTATAGTTCATGACCTGTCAAATGGCAACGTGATCATTGCTTATGGCATTTTATGTTGTGGGTTGTATAAGCTCATAGACTATGAAAAATATGTGAATGATCCAGCATGTGTAGTACATGATTCTCAGGCTATGTCAGATGCAAAGCTTTGGCATGCATGCTTTGGTCATCTGAATTTTGCTATTTTGCTATGCTTGCAGAAATCAAAAATGGTGTCCTTGTGTACCTAAGTATCGACTTAGGGACTTGAGAAGAAGGAGAATATACCTCTATCCTCTACAAGTGCATATAGTGGGGATTACACACTTTAATTATCAATCCAAGAAGTATCTTAACCTAGCCGAGTGTATGAAGACATGCATTCAAATGACATTCAATGCATATGTGAACTAACAAAGGTGTAAACAAGTGTAAACTATCACATTCAAAGCTTTCATGGTCAACTATGGTGTCACGATACCTAAAGCAGTAGCCAACTAGTAAATCGAGCTTTTCTCTCAGCTCCAAATTTGGAATATAGCAAATAGTAGGTTCATTTCGAAGCTCTTGAGAAGACGCATCCAATGATGGTATTTTTGCTCAATTTTGACACTTCTGATTTAAGCTATGAGCAAAATACTGAGCCACGAGAATGATCTACCTATGCTTCAGCACTTCCTACACTTCACACATACATTACCAACAGCAAACAAGCTCTACCATGGATAGAAAACACTTCAAAGCACTCTTTTCAAGCCACATACATGCATGTAAGCTTACAAGGAAGAAGACACAGAGAGGAGAAGACACAAATTCGAAATTTTGTGCTCTTGATTCTCACAATGGCAAAAAGTCTTTACAAAGAGTCACAAAAGGACTTATATAATTGTGCCCTAAAAAATGGTCCTTTCACACAAGAGACCGGCACTTTATTGACTAAAAGACTAATTTCCTACTAGTTTACAAGGGTAATGATACTATCTATGGATATGCATTTAGAGGACTCCTCTAGTGCATTTACATCGAAAAATATATTACAAAGGGACTATGTTACAAAAATAAAGTGTCCAAATCGGGAAAATTTTGGGGCCCTTCTTTTTCTCTGCATCTCTGCTCTTCTTTGCTCTGCAACATTCTCCCCCTCTTTGTCTATGTCATCCCTTGATAGGCTTTGCTTCTTTTCTCTAGTTCTATGCCTATGGTCGATCTGGTTCCTTATTAACTGATAGCCTCTTTATAGTTGACCACTACGAGCTCCTGTGGAAGTCATAATGATATAGTTTTACTAGTGTTCAAGGAAATGATCATAACTCGGGACCTGTTGCATTGGTTTTGGCTTGTTAAGTTGGGCTACCATGCACGCAATTAGTGGAGATGGGATGCAGTAGATTTGTAGTTCAGCTCTCCAATAACCTCTTGGTATTTGCACTGCAAGCACCACATGGAAGGTATGAAGGTCTAGATTTCCAGCCTTCGATCTGGACCTCTTGAAGATCAAGAGGTTGAAGCACCTTCCGGGGCTCAGGATATGTCGGATATCTTCTTGCCTTTCTTCATGGTTAATTATTGGCCTTGATCGGTCCTTGCCTGCTATGTACTTTCCACTGTTGTGTGCCCCTGGGAGGCTCTATGTAGAGATGAATGCGTGTGCCCCCTATGGGGCTTTCTATAGAAATATGTCTTGAGATATACTCTATTTAATGAAGCTTTTGTCTTGATCTTCTTTGTCTTTTCTTTCAGCTTGACTCTCCTTCAACACCACCACCCTCCTGAACTCTATCGTCCCTGATATGCTTTAGAATCTGGCGGCGTGAGTACGTTTGAATCACTTTCTGTTCTCTATGATTTAACAAATTAGCTAAGGAGCATGCTCAATATCTTATTTGTTATTTTGATAGGTAAATCTAGCACTGTGGCATATCTAGGTA
This sequence comes from Ceratopteris richardii, assembly GCA_020310875.1. Lineage (NCBI taxonomy): Eukaryota > Viridiplantae > Streptophyta > Polypodiopsida > Polypodiales > Pteridaceae > Ceratopteris > Ceratopteris richardii. Next base: position 80,368,160 of record CM035406.1, read on the forward strand.
GCCAAAATTCTATGGTCTTTACCATGTACTCTTTTGTTGGCAGATAGTTTCATGGAGGACTAGGCAGTAACTGATAATTTAGCCATTGATTGATTAATGTACCTTGGTGTTGTGCTTCCCAAAATTGCATCCAGGTACATCTTCGCGGTACTAGGCAAAAAGAAGGATTCACTTGAAGTACATATGGTGCTGCTTCCCAATGTACCCTTAAAGTTGGATTCATTTCCAAAAATTTGCGCCTCCAAATCGGATTTGCTTTGTCAAACTCGACCTGTGTATACGTAAATGTTTGTACAATGAATTGTAGATCTTGATCTGGGTCTTTATTAGTCATTTTCTTGATATATTGTAGCGTTTCTACTTTTAGCAAGCCATAAGGTATATTAAATGGCTTCAAAATTTGCTTGAGGCTTTTATTCTTGATCTGTGCTTCTTTCATGACTTTAATCACTTGATCTTCAAATTGTTCTGTAAGCTGGGACACCAGTAGTGCCCGCTCCTATCGGCTTAGTTCTGCAAGAGCCCGATCTTGTCTTTCAGTGTTTGCCTCTTCTTCCTCCCTTATAGGTGAATGATGCATGGGGGGAGAAAGAGGACGTACCTCAGTCTCCACAATAGTCTCGTTGGAGCTTGGAACTACAATATCACTAATGCATCCGATACGATACCACTTTGGTCGGCAATACAATACCGCAACCAAAATGATACGATACTCAAAAATTAGCAATACGACACGACTCGGTGATCACAATCGCGATACCACACTTTGGCGATACGATATTAGAATGGTATCGCGATACCCCAAGTGGGCAACCGGTGATACGATACCAAGTGAGTATCGCGATACAAGGGAATTTTGGTATCGCGATACCAAAACTCAACCGATCGCGATACTTGATTTTTTCCCACACACACAAATGATTATTTCCAAAAACCAAGTTAACTTATGTGCTTCTTGTGCATTCCCCTTTCTCCCTCTATGTCTATATCTTAAAAACACTCACTCAAAATCCCGATATCTCTCACACCAAACCAATCACATATAGTTTCACACTTCCTTAGATTCACTGATGTTTATAGGTGATTAATCATAATGTTCTTACCTCCTCTAACCTCCCTTTTAGCTTGATTCCAAGAGACATTGTTCAACCTCACTCCACCGGCTGCAATCTCAAGCTCACAATACCGATCATGTGCGATCTCCCATGATACTAGTTCAACCACTAGTAATTCACAAATGACTCATTTTTGGGTTTTTAGCCTCTGTTTGGACAAAGGTTGAAGAGTAACAAAATGAAGAGTGCTTGAAATTTTAAACCTACTTTCCTATCCTACTCTTTTTCTCTCTACTACCTACTCTAACTTCCTTCTCTAGCTCACTCCTAATCTAACAACTCACTACACAGAGTCCAAAAGTGAGAAGTAGTAAGTGCGAATGAATGTGACTTACCAAAGAAGAGAAATTCACAACTCCTCTACTTACTTCTATGCTAAGAGCTTTCACCATCACACAAATGCCTTGGTTTGATTCGACACTCCCCAACAATGGTGGCCAAAAATGTGCATACCTAAGTATCGACTTAGGGACTTGAGAAGAAGGAGACTATACCTCTATCCTCTACAAGTGCATATAGTGGAGATTACACACTTTAATTATCAATCCAAGAAGTATCTTAACCTAGCCGAGTGTATGAAGACATGCATTCAAATGACGGTCAATGCATATGTGGACTAACAAAGGTGCAAACAAGTGTAAACTATCACATTCAAAGCTTTCATGGTTGGCTATGATGTCACGATACCTAGAGTAGCAACCAACAGTAAATCGAGTTTTTCTCTCAAACTTGGAATATAGTGAATAACAGGTTCTTTTCGAAGCTCTCAAGAAGACGCATCCAATGGTGGCATCTTCACTCGATTCTAACACTTTTGTTCAAGCTATGAGCAAAATACTAAGCCGTGGGAATGACCTACCTACGCTTTAGCACTTGCTACACTTCACACACCAGTATCAACAGCAAACAAGATCTACCATGGATAGACAACACTTCAAAGCACACTTTTCAAGCCACATACATGCATGCAAGCTCACAAGGAAGAAGATACAGGGAGAAGAAGACACAAATTCGAAATTCTGTGCTCTTGATTTTCACAATGGCAAAAAGTCTTCACAAAGAGTCACAAAATAACTTATATACTTGTGCCCTAAAAAAATGGTCCTTTCACACAAGAGACCGACACTTTATTGACAAAAAGACTAATTTCCTACTAATTTACAAGGGTAATGATACAGATATCTATGGATATGCATCTAGAGGACTCATCTAGTGCATTTACATTGGAGAGTATATTACAAAGGGACTATGTTACAAAAATAAAGTGTCCAAATTGGGAAAATTTTGGGGCCCTTCTTTTTCTTTGCATCTCTGCTCTTCTTTTCTCTACAATAGTCCTCTTTGCCAATACTTGAGGCACCCAATAAACATGTGTGTGAAGGCTATGTTTTGGGCAAAATGCAGCATTCCTCCTTTCCAAAAGATGGTTCAATTCGAGCTATTCAAAAATTGCAGCTTGTTCATAGTGATGTATGTGGTCTTATGCAGACACCCTCTTTTGGAAACTATCTTTACTTCGTGACTTTCATTGATGATTTCTCTAGGCATGCATGGGTATATCCATTGAAAGCAAAGTCCAAAGTGTTTATGTGCTTCAAACTGTTTTTGCTTTTGGTTGAAATACTAATGAAGTTCAAAAATGTATATTATGTGTGTTTGAATACCTTCAAAACTATGAGGAGCATGCTCAACACTTTATCGGTCATTTTAATTGCTAAATCTAGGACTGAAACATATCTTGAAATCCAAAATTATGTTGTGCACACCATGTAATCTTCTACTAGTAAGTAATTATGTGGAAGGCTTGGTAATAATGGATAATTAAGCCATTGATTATTTATTGTACCTAGTCATTGTGCCTCTTAAAATTTCATCCAGGGTCTTCTTCGTGGCACAAGGAAAAAATATGGATTTACTTGAAGTAGATATCGTGCATCTTCCCAATGCATCCGCAATGTAGGGCTTTTCTCCAAATTTTTTCATCTCCATATTGGATCCACTTTGTCGAATTCTTCTTGTGTGTACAAAAATGTATCAACCCTGAATTTTAGCTACTGGTCTAGTTCTTTTTGTGTAGTTCTTTTGATATAGTGTCTGGTTTCTTCTTTAAGTAAACCATATGGGATATTGAATGGTTTTATAATTTGATCTAAATTTTTACTTTGGATTTTTGCTTCCTTCATCACCTTTATTACTATCTCTTTGAACTGGGCTATTAGTTTGGACACTAACAAGGTCCGCTCCCTTTGGCTTATTTCTACAGTATGTGGTGTTTCATGATTAGCAGGCAGTGCCTCCTCTTCCATATGTATAGGCGAGTTATTGATTGAGGGAGAAAGAGGGCATACCTCAGTTCCCATAGTAGTCGCTTGAGAGCTTAGAACTCCTGGTGTCCCCATATTGCTTTGCTTTTTTATTTGATCCTATAACTTTTGATGAGTGCATCTTTTTCTTCCAAACGTTTCCTTGCTTCTTTTAACTCCCTATCACTATTCAGTTTATATTCACCTAGAGCAGCCATTTGATCTGTGCCTTCATGATAATGTTTAATGTACCTTGATTTTGTTGCTTTCCATTTATTCCTTAGTTCACTAGTATCATACATATATCTGGATTCCCATTGCTCATGTAATTCTTGCTCCTACTTGAGTTGTTCAGAATACTTTGCTAGTTGTGCCTCAAGTTCCACTGTGACTTTTTGTGTAGCTTCTGATACCTCTATGGGTTGATTGAGCAGGATCAAAGTCATTAATTCTTTATTTCTATTTCTAAGAGTGTCTGCATCATCCATGTTTACCTTGATTTGTGTTTCTAAAATTTTGCTTTTGTTTATCAGTCGTACCTTTTTTGCTTCACTCATCTCATATGTTTGTGTGACCTCTTTTAGTTGATCTTGTAATTGCCTATTTTCTTCAATGAGTCTATTGCACTTTTCCATTGGGTCTTTGAGGCCATCCTTTTTCCTTACTATTAGTTGTTGAGATTGTAGTAATCGTGTAGATAGCTCTTCACTTAATATCTTGAATCTATTCCTTTCAAATAGTGCCTACTCATAATCCTTATCTGCTTCAACTAAATGTTGTTGTGTGTCCATGGCTGTTTGTACCATATGCTTTACTACCAGTTTACACTGGGCCACATCCACATTCATCCATGTTTGCAGTATGATCGATTCTTCACCACATATTTTCCTTTGTCAATGTGTAATGTTTCATTAAATGGTTGTTTGATGTGAAGGTGACCTGTTGTTTATCCTCGTGTGTTCTGTTTGACTTTGATGAGCTGCCTTGAAATGTCACGTCCATCGGTGACGGTTCTGCTACCATCATGATTGGCGTAATCGGTCCCTGTTCAAGAAATTCTTCTTCTTGTGGTTCTTCCTTGGCATGCTTGATTGCCTTCTAATTGTCCAAGTTAATTTCTGTAAATTGAATCTTCGTTGCTTCATTCATTTGAATAGTGTGCACACCTTCCTCTCGTTGGCTAATCACCTGTCCTTGTTCGAGTTGATTAGATCTTTCTTCATTTTGCTCTTTGCTTGCTACTTCTGGTTGATCTACCAGTTGATTGATTTCATCCCATCCACCTTCATCGTTCATTTTGGTGTGGATATTTATATTCATGTTGAATTCATCGTTGTCTTCTTTGGAGTCGGATAGAGAGATTGAACTAACTAATCCCAATTCTCTATATCTATGGGATTCTGTCAATCTTCTCCTTGGTTGATTTTGATGTGCCGCACTTGATTGATGGTAGCGATGACCTTGCATCAATAAGCTAACTTGTCCTTCCATATATTTGTGAGTTTGTAACAGTGCTTCTTGTAATTCATTCTCATTAATCCGTGTCCGCTTTTCTAATTGCATTCTTGGGAGCACATGTATCCTCTTTGATGTTGGATTTGTTTCCTTGTTAAGTTCTTCTTGCAATCGATTTGCTTCTCACATTAAAGGCTTTGAACTTGTCCCCGCTTCCTCTACGATAGTCACACTTTTCCTTTTTTCTAGGGATAGTAGCAGATTTCACATATTTTGCCATTTCAACTGTTGAAGGCATCTCTCTGAGATATTCTCAGATGTTCAATGCATGATAGATAAGTACTGTCAAAACTACACTTCTGTTGAGAAATTTTTTATGGCCCCACTATTTCTTGGCTTCAAATAAACATTCATGAAAATAGGGCATGAGATTTATCGAGTTACCCACTTGCTTGATTGCATGGGACAAGAGTTGAACTACTATTTTCTATGGTGTCATGTATCGATGCATGTTCGAAAAGCAAAAATGGTGGTGCCCCAAACGAACCTCTTCTTCAATGTCAACTCTATTGATGTCCAAATATGTCCTCTTCTTAGCTTCATGACTTTGTTCTTTAAGATATGTGACACCATCTTTCATCCATTCAAATGCTTCTTTGATCAACTTGTGTGTGAATTTAATTGTGATCCAATTCCCTTGTAAATTCAGTACTTTTGCTTCTAGTATTGTGGACATATCCAAGGTTGGATGTAGAGTGTTCTTCACCTGGGTGCATCTTTCAAAATCTAGCTTATAAATTAGTAAACTAAAATATTTGTTGATGCCTGCCTTTGTCAAGATGTCCAAGGTTGATGGAATTGTGTGGAATATCCAAAAATCCTATGACATGATAGGGAATTGATGATCCCTGTCCATGATCTTTATGGTAAAAATAGATGTTCTCTGGCTGGTTGATTTTCATGGAACCAATGCCCCTTTGCCTTAGTTTCACTTTTGAGTGGAAATTCCAGTATTTCTTCTTGCACTGTTGCTTCGGAGTCCTCAAAAGCCATCTACACTTGCAATGCAATTGAGAATTAGTTTCAAATATGAAAAATTGCCTCCGCTCTAGTCATGTGCAGTGACTCTGGATTTCTAGAGAACAGGATTCCCCCTTGCTAGTTTGAGTAGAGTGTGATGCTTGACCTTTTTTTTTCATTTTCTTATTTTTCATGGCTGAGAGAAAACAAATGTGAATTTATAGCCGAAGCAATTATTGATGTACATCACTTTTTTGTTCTATTATGGTACAAGCTAAGTCCTATTCCTATATAGGAAATGTGCACCACTATTATTGTTGCAAAAGCTATGCATCGAATGTGTGGCCTTGTAAGATGGCCCTATATTGCATACTTGGAATGCATTTAACTCAGCATGGATGCAAGATGAATTTGCTTGATTATTTTGGTTCACTTCTTGTTGTTCCTTTCATCTCTGCTTTACTGTTGTATTCTGATTTTCTTGTGTCTTGTTTTGTTGCACTAACATTGACAAATTCTTCGATACAATCCTCTATACACTTTTGTCCTTATTTTGAAGCTTTTGCTTTTTAGTAATTTTTTGTTGTTTCCTTTCATTTGGTATCTTGTTGAATTCATGGGTATACTGTTGTGTCACTTTACCTAACTCTTTGATCTCTTTTTTGGCTTGTTACTTGACTTGTTTTGGAATCCAGATGACTCGTTGTGATCGTTGTCCTTCCATCAGTTTCTTCGGAATCCATACTTGTAAAATCCTAGATTCCTCCTTTCATATTACCAAATCGTTGTGATATTCTGTTGTTGTTGAATTGTGACATGATTCTATCTTCTTTTTTTATCCGTATTGTTCCTATTGATCTTTCCTAATCCTTTTTTGTCTTATGCTTGGGTTTGGTTGTGTCCTTGTGGTTGACAAGATCACTGATCACCTGATTTCCTTATTGGTTCCTTGAAGAGGACTATCCTCACTCCATCGCTCAAGCTCACTCTCTTGGGAAGAATTGAGAGGTTGATCATGTAGTTTTGTGCAAGGTGTAGATGAATGGGAATCAGAACAATTGTTGTATAAGGTTTTCATTAGGAGTTCGTGCACTGGTTCCTCTAGATTTGAGATCCTAGGTATCTTGTTTCCCATCGTTTTTAAAGGTTTTTCATCTAGAAGACTAAAGGCTTCCTTACGATCTATTTTAGCCGATATGTATCCTTGGGCAAGGTGGATACTAACTTCATATTCAAAGATCCAATCCTAGCTTAAGACCAGTTCTTCTAAAAGGTCTCTATTCTTTCCAATTAAGAATCTTTGGTTCATGGTGGTGTTTCCAAGATGCAAGGACATTGAAATATCCCCTCTATCAGAGCATCTACTAGTTGGTAGTCATTTGTACCAACTCCTAAGTTTAAATATGGGTTGTTAATAAACTCACCTGGTGTATCCATTTTATACGCTTGATAGTTTGCAATTGGGATAGGTTCTTCTCCTTGTAGGTATCTTTCATCCCATTTTGTATCCAATCTTTCCGTTTTTGTATGTGTTCTAAAGCTTTTATTCAGGCTTCTTCTCTTATTCTTTATTGCTCTCTTTTTGATCCTGTGCTCCTAAGATTCTCGCTAACATCTTGTCCATTGACGATTCCTTGTACCTCTTAACTCTACAGCCACTTATGTAATTCGGTAGTACCTCTCCATCTAGTGTAGCCAAATTAATTTCTCCACTCGTTGAAATTTGATTTATCAATAGCAGTCCATACCCTTGTTGTTGCAATTTCTTTGCATGTTGTTTCAATGTATACATTAGCACTAGGCCTCCTTCTTTCAATCCCTTGTCTTTAATGTGGGTGTCATAATAGGCTTTTTGTCTTCCTTTTCTAGTGTAAATACCTATTACTACTTGTAACCTAGTCTCATGCAACTTCTCCATTTGATCTAATTGTCTAGACAATTCATGTCCCATCCATTTGTATTGTTGGGAAACTCTTAAAGTGGGAACTAAGAAGTCGATTGGTAGTATTGCATTTTGTCCATATACTAGATTGAAAGGAGTAGTTCTAATAGCAGTCTTGTATGCAACACAATCTATGCTTGGCATGCTTGAATCAAGTACCTACTTGCTTGTTACAAGTAGACTTTTGAAGAAATTTTCTTGATAGGGTTCTGAGAATGCCACTCATATATCTTAATTCCCAGACCCACACATTTATTGCAACTATTCACAATAGAATAGGCCTTGCATGTAGATCAGCCTTGCATGTAGATCAGCCATGCATTCCAAACATCACTTAGCTACTGATGTCAATGAATGTTACATTGCACACCCTTCAAAACAAAGGTCTCACAGGGTAAATAGACGTAAGAGGGGGGGAGGGTGTTGATATTAGTAGTATCCAAGGAGGTCCAGGTAGCTTGTCAAGCTAAGGGTCAGAACAAAGGGAGGGCCAAGTAAGACCAAGCAAACAAGAAAGTCAAAGAAGATAGGGCAATTAGGCCCATAAAATTTTTTAATGCAACTTGAGTGATTTGATCACTACACGCCATTGTAAATCCTATTTTTGTTAGTTCCAATTCCATTTTGTTAAAGGCAAGGAGTCCTCAAGCTTGAGGAGTAGATCTATGTGCATATCAATTTTTATAATTTTTAGAGCTCCTTTGAGCCTCCAAATAGCTTAGGATCCTAATTTTTAACTAGGTCGGACATTAGATTTGGACAGGGCCAAAGCTAGTGAAAAACTATAAAAAAAGAGCTAGAGAGCTCCTTTTGGGGGTTGGATTCATGGGAATTGAAGTAGCTTAAGCACATTGTAAACTTGTTTTTAGCCAATCAAATATTCCATTGCTCCATCTATTTGTCTTATCTTGTGTAGGTGTGTGTGTGTATGCGTGTGCATGTTGGTGTGCTTCTCACTCACATACTTGTACTCTCACTTATTCATGGTCGTCATACCACCCTCATGTCTCCTCGGATTAAAAATTATGAGGTGGATCTCCTCACATTGATATTCATAATTGTGCTAGTGACATGTGTGATATCACTTTATTTATGACATCTTATACATTCAGCACATTTTACTTGAGAAGCGTCATAGTTGAGAAAGTACAATAAATGCTTTGAAAAAAAAAATCTATCAAAGGATATGTTTAGAAATTATTGTCAGTTGATGGGGCTAACTTTATCATGTTTTGCAGAGTCCCTTGTACACTATGTGCATGCCCATCAGGTGGAAGGCTGTCATTCTATCACAATGTTGAGTATCAACATGAGGAGATCCACCTCATAATTGTCAATCTGAGGAGACATGAGGGAGGTATGACAATCATGATCAAATGAGTACACAAGTGTGTCTATGAATCAGACTCGATCTCAAGTCAATTTCACAACTCGACAAAATATTTTTTGGCAAGGCCAAATACAAAATTTGAACCCAAAATCTCAGCAATGAGAGGATTCCCTTAACCAAAGGAAATGGGATACAACCATTTCATTTAGAATAATTCTTTGATTCCTTAGTCACAGCCATAGAACCGACATCAGTCCCATGACACATCGTTGCCTCAACCATTGAAATAAAGACATTCGATAAAAGTTAACCGAGCTCAATTGTCCATAACCAGATAGAACGTCTATCATGGAGCTGCAACCTACAGCACATCTGAAGCTCTCGATGTTACTATGGTTTCAAGTTTCATACTATTATGCTTTGTTGGGTCATGATCAACAAAAGAATAAGATCGGACCATATATTTTATGGTATTGACATGTGGCTTGCAAGTTTGGAGGTGTAAAAAAGAAAAATCTCTTGCTATCATGGCAGGCTTACAAAATTTGGATGTCGATTCTCAAAACCACATGTGGTATCAAACCCACAACCTTTGGAACAACTGTTGATTCCATAACCAAGTCAAAAAATATCGCTTGGTAACAAGATTTCTTATGGGTTTTTACTTATATTTATCTTCTTGTGCTCCTAATTTTATGCTTTTCTTTGAAGAAAAGCAAAAATTAATCCTCAGATTGCCAACGAGATTCGATCTGATAACCACCTCATGAAGAAGTTCCACTATTCCGTTGAGCTAGTGTTGAAGTTACCTTAAATGTTTTTTGGTTGTCGGATATGGAATTTGACACAATAATCGTGTTGGAAAGCATTGGAGCTAGTCGTAGTGCTAATTGATCACTTATTAATGATGAAGATTATTGCCCTCCTGAATCAAAGTTGATTGGCAGATGGTTTGATGTTCACAAAGGGATAGGCAATGAGAATAGTGTCCTTTGACTCTTCCTTCTCTAGCAGACCTCAGACAAGAGGGATCAACTTTAAATCTTTATTCCTACCATAGAATGCAAGAAGGAATCTTCTTCTTTGATCCTCCAAGGAAGACAACAATGGAAGTTCTTTTTTGTATCAAGTTAGAAGAAGGTGATCTTTTCACTTCAGGTATGAAGCATGAAGCCATGAAGCATGAAGAATAGCTCTTCTCTTAGACAATGGAAGGACATAGCTAGATCGGGAGATAAATATTGTTCAGGTTAATGTTTGATTTCAATACTTGTTTTTGCTTTTTGCTTTCATGTAGAGTGTATTTTATTATCATTGAAGCATGGTAGTAATCTTCATTTTTTATAATATTAATGCGAATTAATGAAAGCTAAATGGGAGAGCCTAGACATATTGAAACAATTATCAAGCACAAACATGCATCTATGAATCATCATTTCCACTTCATGCACAGAAATGAATGGTTGTATGTGCATTTCTCCTTCCAAAAGTGTGTTTTCAAGCAAAGGTATTTAAAGCATTCAAGTTTATACACATGCATGTTTATATCCTTTTGAAAGGTAGAAAAGTAGTATGATTGTGCATGGATGCATGACATGCATGCATAGCAAGCTCAAGAAGTGCTTGAATTAAGGTTAGGGCATAAAAAGGAATAAAATTACTAAACCTTACTACAAGTTAAAGAAATTAAAACATCTTCAAGATATAGATGTTTATTCAAGAAATGTATCTAGAAAATAACTTTTTGGCATGATAAAGTCTAGAAAAGGGTGGGATACCTAACCCTAAATGTGGTTGTAGTTATACCATGCCCAAGTTTTACCTCATATGAGGAGCAAAGTATTAGCTTTCTTGACACTCCAATACGCATGCACTAATTTAGGTTGAAATTTGTATCTTTTGTACAAGCTATTTGTAAAGCTCAATCATTAAGGTCTTCCAAGATAGTGGTAAGCTATCACTTCTAAGAAAGAATCCCAATGATTCTTAAGTGAGGAAGCACCCGAACAGCACAAGGAAGAAGAAGAAGCTTGGAGGCAAACACACAATAATGAATGTATTACCACTAGAATGTACAAAGATAAGTAGCCCATTAGGGCAATAGGCGTATATACAAGCCGGGGGAAAAAAACCTCCTAAAGAGGGAAAAAAGTGCCCCAACGGTCCTAGAGTGATCACACACATCACTACCTAAATATATCAACAAATCCCCCTAGGAGTGATGTGATGAACAAGGAGTTGGCACTCATGTATAAGGAAGTGCCAAGCTATGTGGAAATCACTCCACAAAAGGAAGTAAGCCCAAAGCTTTGCGGAAAAACTTCAAACTTCTCCCTAGGCAGAGCCTTCATGAAAAGGTCTGCAATGTTCCCCTGCATGGGCACATATGCCAAGCTGATCTCCCAAGCAGAGAACCTCTCCCTGACATAATGATAATGCATCTCAATGTGCTTAGTGTGATCATGGAACACAGGGTTCCTCGCAACTGCTAATGTGCTCTCACTGTCAGTGAATATGGTGGTGGTGGTAGACGACTGACCAACACCCAAATCAACCATAATCGTTTGAGCCACACACACTCAACAGTCGCTGTGAAAGCTGCCATATACTCAGTCTCACAACTGGAAGTGGCCACAATAGGCTGCTTCTTGCTCAACCAAGATATACATGAGCTACCAAGCATGAAGCCAAAACCACTAGTGGACACACGAGTGTCATAGCAACCAGCCCAGTGAGAGTCAGAAAAAGCATGCAAATCTGGCGGCAATGATCCCCCCTTGGGATAAAACAACCCAAGTAGCCAGGTACCACTCAAGTAGCAAAAGATGCACTTAACCGCCTACCAATGCTTGACACCTGGGCAATGCATAAACCTACTCATCTGTGAGACAGCAAACTGAATATCTGGCCGAGTAATGCATAAGTAAATCAAGCATCCAACAACCTACTGATAGAGAACAACATCAAATGCATCTCAAGCATCCTGAAGACTCAATCATAAACATGTCTCCATAGGAGTGGCAATAGGCTTACATTCTTCAAGGCCAAAATGCTGCAATAATGTGTCAATATATTTTGTTTGACACAAAGCCATTCCACCATCAACTTGCATAAACTGAATTCCCAAATAGTGATGCAAATGCCCCAAATCAGAAATCTCAAATGAGGCATGTAAATCAGCCTTAAAATCAGCAATATGCCTCTCATGAGGACCAGTGAGCAGCATGTCATCAACATAAACCACAATGATCATAAGTACATCATTAGAATGCTTAACATAAAAGGTGCTTTCAGTTGGACTATTCTCAAAACCGTGTGCAATCAGATAGGCATGTATCTTTTCATGCCAAGCATGTGGTGCTTGCTTTAATCCATAACCTGCACACCTGGTTCTCATGCCCTTTCTGCACAAAGCCACGGGGCTGAAAAACATACACTTCTTCATGCAAGTCACCATTTATAAATGTTTTTTTGATATCCAACTGATGTACATTCCAACCATGATGAGCTGCAAGTGCACAAATGCTATGAACAGTAGTCATTCGGCAAGTAGGTGCAAAGATCTCATCAAAATCAATGCCTCTTTCTTGTGCATAACCCTTTACAACAAGCCTAGCCTTACACCTTTCAATTGTACCATCAGGCTTACGCTTCAGCTTGTATATCCACTTAGTCCCAATGGTCTTCTTGCCACAAGGCAAGTCACATAAAGACCAAGTACCATTCTTCATTATAGAATCATATTCAGATTGCATAGCAGCCATCCAATTTTTGAATTTTGTGCTTCATCAAACAAAACAGGGTCATTCTCATCATAGAGACTAGATGCAGCCATAGCATAGCAATCTGACGCAAAAGAGGCACTATGAGAGCCTGAATGAGTACGATATGACAGAGGTGCATCTAATTTTCTATCACGCAAAGTCTACACCAGCCATTTTGGCATAGTTTTTTCTTGCTCAATATCAGGTCTCTCATCAACAAGTGCATCATGTAAATCTACACCAAAAATGGAATGATCTGCATCATCACATGAAACCTGCAAAGGCTGAGAAGTTGCCTCATTAGGACCAGCACTAGACTATCCACCTATAAAAAGAGGCAGCAAAGTATCATACATGTCTTTGGAGCTAACAAATGTCTCCTTAGTACATGAAGGCAATGGCTGAATAGCATCTTCCACAAAAACAACATCATGGCTAACCAAAATGCATTTAGTATGTGGATGATACAGACGATAGCCTTTACTTTCAGAACTGTACCCAACAAAAATACATTTTACTGCTTTATCATCCAATTTTCTGCGATGTTGTTTAGGCATTAATGCATATGTCAAACAATCAAAAACACGCAGATGAGCAACAGATGGCTTGCAATCATGACAAGCCTCATATGGAGTGATAGAGTGCAGTGCTTTAGTGGGACTCCTGTTAAGTACATATGCTGCACACATGATAGCCTCAAGCCATGTGGTAAAGCTTGACTCTTGACCATATACCTCGCCATCTCCATGAGTGACTTGTTCTTCTGTTCAGCAACTCCATTTTGTTGAGGTATATATGACACTGTACACTGGTGTTTTATCCCACGTTTAGCCAAAAATGCATTAAAGTCAGAAGACATATATTACCCCCCTCGATCAGGGCATCCATTTTACATGTTGATAGATTTTCAGCCAAAACCAAAAATTGTTTGAAGCACATGAACACTTCGGACTTTGCTTTCAATGGATATACCCATGCATGCCTTGAAAAATCATCAATGAAAGTCACGAAGTAAAGATAATTTCCAAAGGAAGGAGTCTGCATAGGACCACAGACATCACTATGTACAAGCTGCAATTTTTCAGTAGCCCGAACTGAACCATCTTTTGGAAATGAGGAACGCTGCATTTTGCCCAAAATACAGCCTTCACAAACATGTTTTCCAGGTGCCTCAAGTTTGGGCAAAGAGGACACCATTTTAGATTTTTGTAGGCATAGCAAACTAGCAAAATTCAAATGACCAAAGCGTGCATGCAAGAGCTTTGCATCTGACATAGCCTGAGAATCATGTACTGCACATGCCGAATCATTCACAGATCTTTCATACTCTATGAGCTTATACAGCCCACGACATAAAATGCCAGAAGCAATAATCATGTCGCCATTTGACAGATCATGAACTGTACACCTGTCATCAACAAATTTCACAACCAAGCCAATCTTGGCTAATGCAGACACTGATAACAAATTTTTCTTGATCCGTGGCACAAACAAAGCATCTGACAAAGTGAAAGAACCACCATCAGCAGTAGTCAAAATGATCTTACCAGCTCCCATAACAGGATAAGAGGAGTTGTTGGTGCATGTAACAATATTCTCTCTAGGGGCAGGCTCGAGTGAAGAGAAGAAATTGCACTGCGAGGTAATGTGTTTGGTTGCCCCACTGTCAAAGTGCCAAACATCTGAGTCTACGGCATACATGCACTGTTCGTGAGAAGATGGGTCAAAATTGCAAACAGTAGTAAACACCCATTCTTCTTCCTGCACAAGATTAGCAAACTCTATTTTCAGTGTAGAGGCCTCTACAACAACCATTCCAGCCTCCTTTTTCTTTGCCTCTTTTGCAGCCAGTTTTGGACAGTTCTTTATGATATGATCATTCCCTTTACAATACTTGCAAAACAATTTATGTTTTTCTGATTTCTTCTCATGTTTATCTTCCTTCTTTGAATGTGCAACATTTGCAGATTTCTGCTTCCTAGTTTAAGAGCTCCATTTTCCTTTGCCTTTCTGACTAGCTAGTAAAGCTTGATCTGCAACATGCATAATGGACCTGTTCTACCTAAACTGATCTTCCTGCAACAGAACAGAGACTAACTCCTCAAATGGCATGGCATTTGGATTGCCTTTCATCATCAACCGAAGAGTAGAAGCAAAACTCTGATATGAATAAGGAAGACCATTCAGAACGGTCTGCACAAGTGAGCTATCTGGTATAACCTCATCAGTAGAAATCAACTGTTCCTTCAAGTCTTTGATCTTTGTTAGAAAATTGTCCATAGAATCTTCTTGATTCATGTGCTCACTCTCCAACTGTTTTCAGAGGTAAGCAACACGAGCCTCATTCCTAGCTTGGTACAATGTGGTAAGTGTATCCCAAGCATTCTTAGCTATTTTGCAAGAGCGAATGTGAGGAATAATGGCACGTTTGACAGACAAAGCTATCAATGCATGTGCCTGGGCATCTCTGCCATCCCAACGATATATGAATGTATGGAATACCAAGGGGATTATAAAAGCGAAGGACTAATCTCGAGCAAAGTAACAAATTGTCTAACAAACCTTATCGCTTCTTCGATCATTGGGTGCGTGTATTCAGGAGCCATATACAAGCTGCAAACAAGAAGCAAATCCTGTCAAGGGACAATAGAGACAAAGAGGGGGAGAGTGTTGCAGAGAAAAGAGGCACAAAAGAGGAGCCCAAAATTTTCAAATTAATGGGCATAAATTTCTTCTTCAAAATCCTAGAAAATTCCCTCGAAGCTATGTAAATGCACTAGAGGAGTCCTCTAGATGCATAAGCCCAACTCATTGTAATATATTTCCTGTAAAATAGTAGGAAGATAGAGATTAGTCAATAAAGTACCGATCCCATGTGTGAAAGGACCATTTTTAGGGCACATGTATATAAGTCACTTTGTGACTCTTTGTAAGGATTTTTTGGCCATTGTGAAGGAGAAGAACCAAAATTTTGAATTTGCTTCTTTCCTGTTGATTTTCATCTTCTCTAGATCTTTTGTGTGTGTGAAGCTTGGAATGTGTGTGTAGGACTGTTATCTATCCCTCCCCATCACTTTTGAACGACTGTAGTGTGTGTGTGAACCAATACGAGTTGTGGAGTGAGTGTAGGCATTTCCTGCCATTCACTATTTTGGCCATAACTTGAAGGGAGGTTGTCAGGTTCAAGTGAAAATATGACCAATAGATGCATCTCGTCGAGAGCTTAAAAATGAACCCAGTATTGGCCATATTCGGAGTCCAAAGCTTGGAGAAACATTAGAATTTGTGTTTACTACTGTAAGTGGTATCGCGGCAGACATTTCCAGAGATTGAGTGAGTTGGAGAGGTAGGTTAGTCTTTTATCATGCATGATAGATGAACCACTTCACTTTCCATCATGTGTGCACACGTCCTCATACACTTGGTTCATGTGGTTCTTCGGATTGAAAATTATGCGTGTGTCAATTCGCCACTATATGCACTTGTGGGGCAAATGAGACAGAACAAAGCTGTTTTGATCTCCTAATCACTCTCAGTATGCTCACCAAATTTCATGCGACTCTGAGACTGTGATCGGATGGATGTCGATGATGCCCTCGATGAAGCGGCGACATGCTTTGATACCAATTGTTGGAGTTTGAGGTCTACCAAAGCACGGGAACAACACAAGGAAGAAGAAGAAGCTTGGAGCACAACACAAAATACTGAATGTTTTGTACAAGGATATGTAACATGTTAGGGCAATAGGCGTATACACAAGCTGGGGGAAAAAACCTCCTAAAAAGGGAGAAAAGTGCCTCGGTGTTCCTAGTGTGTTCATACACATCACTACCTAAATATATCAACACCTTTGAAGTGAATATATGCATAGTCATATCTCAAGCTTTTTATTCATGGCTCTCTTCATCTTTCTTGGTCTTTATCTACAACAAAATTCTTTTTTACATTTCACTACTTTATCATCCAATTTCCTACATTGTTTTTCAAGCACCAATGCATATGCTAGACAACCAAAAACATGCATGTGAGCAACAGATGGCTTACGACCATGCCAAGCCTCATATGGAGTGATAGATTGCAATGCTTTATTGGGACACCTGTTAAGTACATATGTTGCACACATGATAGCCTCAAGCCAAAAACTATGTGATAAAGCTTGACTCTTGACCATACACCTTGCCATCTCCATGAGTGACCTGTTCTTCCATTTAGTAACTCCATTTTGTTGAGGTGTATATGGCACTGTACAGTGATGTTTTATCCCACGTTCAACAAGAAATGCATTAAAGTCAGAAGCCATATTCCCCCCCTTGATCAAAATGGAGGGTGCCCATTTTACATGCTGATAGATTTTCAGCCAAAACCAAAAATTTTTTGAAGCACATAAACACTTCAGACTTTGCTTTCAATGGGTATACCCATGCATGCCTAGAAAAATCATCAATAAAAGTCACGAAGTAAAGATAGTTTCCAAAAGAGGATGTCTGCATAGGACCACAAACATCACTGTGAACAAGCTACAATTTTTGAATAGCTCGAATTGAACCATCTTTTGGAAAGGAGGAATATTGCATTTTGCCCAAAACATAGCCTTCACACACATGTTTACTGGGTCCCTCAATTTTGGGCAAAGAGGACACCATTTCAGAATTCTACGAGCGTAGCAAAATGGCAAAATTCAAATGACCAAAGCGTGCATGCTAGAGCTTTGCATCTAACATAGCCTGAGAATCATGTACTACACATATTGAATCATTTAGATATTTTTCATAATCTATGAGCTTATACAACCCACAACATAAAATGCCAGAAGCAATAATCACATTGCCGTTTGACACATCATGAATTGTACATCTATCATTAACAAATTTCACAACCAAGTCAATCTTGGCTAAAGTTGAAACTGATAACAGAATCTTCTTGATCCCAGGCACAAATAAATCATCTGACAATGTAAAAGAACTACCATCACTAGTAGTCAAAATGATCTTACCAACGCTGATGACAAGATAACAGGAGTTGTTAGTGCATGTGACAATATTCCCTATATGGGTAGGCTTGAGTGAAGTGAAGAAATTGCGTTGTGAGGTAATATGTTTGTTTTCCCCACTATCAAAGTAGCGAACATTTGAGTCTAATACAGGCATACACTGTTGCAAACAATAGTAAACACCCATTTTTCATTATGCACTAGATTATTAGACACTGTTTTTGGTGTAAATGCGTCTACAACAACCATGCCAACCTCTTTTTTCTTTGCCTCTTTTGCAACCAATTTTGGACATTCTTTATGACATAATCCTTTTCATTATAGTACTTGCTAAACATTTTCTACTTTTCTATGTTCTTGTCGTCTTTGTCATCCTTCTTTGATTGTGTGGAATTAGTAGATTTTTGCTTACTAGTAGAAGAGCTCCATTTACCTTTACCCTTCTGACTAGCCATGAAAGCTTGATCTACAACATGCATAATGGACCTATTTTTCCTAGACTGATCTTCTTGCAATAGAACAGAGACTAACTCCTCAAATGTTAAGGCATTTGGATTGCCTTTCATCATCAAATGAAGAGTAGAAGCAAAACTCTAGTATGAATCAGGAAGACCATTCAGAAAAGTCTGCACAAGTGAACTACCAAACAAGTCTTCATCAGTAGAAATTAAATGTTCCTTCAGATCATTGATCTTTGTTAGAAAATTTTCCATAGAATCACCTTCATTCATATGCTCACTCTCCAGTTTTTTTCAGAGGTAAGCAACACGAGCCTCATTACTAGCCTGGTACAATATGTTAAGTGTATCCAAGCATCCGTAGCTATTCTACAAGAGTTAATGTGAGGAATAATAGCACGTTTGACAGAGAAGGCTATCAATGGATGTGTCTGAGCATCTTTGCCATCCCAACAAATTTTTTGTACAGTAGGTGCAACAAAAACCACAACACGAACAAGAATTTGCAAAATATCACCATCTTCAACGCCATCCGTATCAGCTTCAGTATGTGTATTTGCAAGTGTAATAGGATGTTTTTCAACACCCTGCACAATATTCCACAGTCCTTTTGTGATCAATACATGATACATCATATAAGCCCACAATGGGTAATTCCTACCGATAGCCAACATACGAAATACATCACCGCTTTCAGCCATGGCCAGTGATTAAAATACCCTGATGTAGAAAACGATTGTATCTAAAAAAGTTGAACAAAACTACCCTGCCAAGTTCTACTAAATGTATAGCAGACTTCAAGACACTTATACCAGCAAACTGAAACCTATATATATCATGGCACAAAAAGACAAAATAGACTACACAAGCACTATGATAGTGCATTCGGAGGCCAAAATGAGCTTAGATCACGATTTCCGCTACACAGAACAAAGTTGTTTTGATCTCCTAATCACTCTCAGTATTCTCACCAAATTTCATGCAACTCTAAGACTGTGATCGAATGGATGTCGATGATGCCCTAGATGAAGCAAGGACCTGCTCTGATACCAATTGTTGGAGTTTGAGGTCTACCAAAGGACGTGAACAACACAAGGAGAAGAAGAAGGTTGGAGCACAACACAAAATACTGAATGTTTTGTATAAGGATATGTAACATGTTAGGGAAATAGGCGTATATACAAGATGGGGGAAAAAACCTCCTCAAAAGGGAGACAAGTGCCCTAGTGGTCCTAGTGTGTTCATACACATCACTAACTAAATATATCAACACCTTTGAAGTGAATATATGCATAGTCATATCTCAAGCTTTTATTCATGGCTCTCTTCATCTTTCTTGGTCTTTATCTACAACAAAATTCTTTTTTTGTTTATCCATGCTCTTGCTTTACTTCATGAACCTTCATATACACCAATTTGTGATTTGTATGCTCCAACATTGCATGTGATCAAGATAAATATAGTTTAAACCTTTGGAAATCCATAAGCATATTGTTGCAGAGTAAAGAAGCACAGAAAAGGGAGCCCCAAAAAATTTCAAATTATGGGCACAAATTTTCTTCTTTAATTCCTATGAAATACCTCATGAAACTATGTAAATGCACTAGAGGAATCGTCTAGATGCATAAACCCCAATTAATGTAACAGTGCCAGTCTCTTGTGTGAAAGGACCAATTTTAGGGCACATGTATATAAGTCACTTTGTGACTCTTTGTAAAGAACTTTTTGCCATTGAGAGAGCTAAAGCTGATTTTCAAATTTGCCTCTTTCTTGTTGATTATCTTTTTCTCCAAGAGCTTTTTTGTGTGTGCAATGTTTGAAATGTGTGTGTAGGACTGTTGTCTTCCCCTTCCCATTGCTTTTGAACTATTGTAGTGTGTGTGTGAGCCTTGAGGAGTTTTGAAGCAAGTGTTGGTGTTTCCCACCATTCACTATTTTGCTCATAGATTGAAGTACTTTTGTCAAATTCAATTTAAGATACTGCTATTAGATGCGTCTCATCAAGAGCTTCGAAATGAACCCACTATTGACTATATTCGTTGTTCTAAGTTGAGAGAAAAGTTTGAATTTGTTCTTACTAATATAACAAGTATCATGAAATGAAATTTCAGAGAATTAGTCAGTTGGAGAGGTAGTTGAGACATGCCACATGCATGCTAGCATTAATACTTCACTTCCCATCATGTGTGCACATGTCTTAATACACTTGGTACATCTAATATCTCGGATTGATAATTAAACATGTATTAATCCACGCGATTGGGGTATTGTAGTTCAAGCGTAAGCACCACCTCCTTTACTTGTCGATCCGCGGAGACGTGAGGACCGGTATGAAGACCACGAGCAAGTGAAGGCACAAGTGCGTGAGTGAAAGCACACAAACATGCACACACATACACACACGCGCGCGCACAAGGTAAGATCAAAGAGAGGAACAATGGAAAGCTTCGATTGCAAAGAGTTCTCTTACAAAGCTCTATTCTCTCACAAGCTAACCTCAAAAATGAGCTCTCTAGCTCTTTTTATAGTTTTTTGACTAGTTTTGGCCCTGTCCAGACCTAGTGTCCGGCCTAGTTAAAAATTAGGTTCCAAGGCTTATTTGAGGGCTCAAACGAAGTCTAAAAATTATGAAAATTGGTACGATGGTACTTCTAATACTCCTCAAGCTCGAGGACTCCTCGACTTGAACAAAATGGAGTTATAAAAATAGATAATGGTATTTACAATGGTTTTTAGTGATGAAAATCACTATTTTTGTAGGGGATTCTTCTGAAAATTTGACATACACTTCTTGGAGCTCCCTACTTGCTCCCTTTCCTTGTGTGTACACCTTTTGATGTGCTTCCATGCTTTGTCCTTGACTTTGAGCTTCAACACTCCCCCCCCTCTCGAGTCTGTCGTCCCTGACAGACCCTTGTTGTAGTGGTTGTTCCAAGTAGTGCCTTGAGAGGGAGTGTCCCTTCTATATGAACAAAAGTCGTTGACTTCCAGATGTGTGTGGTTTTTCATTTATCATTGCGAGTCTTTGCAAGTTGTAGTCTCTTGGTATGTGCTTCTTCCTTGGATTCCAGCATGACTGTGTCGTTGTGAGTCTCCGTTGATGTTTTCTAGATCTTCCACAGTTGATGTTCATAGTAGTCATGCCAAGTACTCATAACCCATATTGAGTGATGGGTAAGTGTGTTCGTGCATGGGTTGAGGAAAATATGTGCCTTGTGCACGGCCTTGTAATGTAGCCCTATGAATGCTTACTTGGGAAATGCATTGGAAGAAGTATGGTGCAAAAATTGGGGGTCTTGAGCTAAGTGCTCAAGGGTATGCCGACGAAGAGGTTTCCTAAGCTATCATGGTTATGATGTTTCCAAGGTAAAGATACTTACCATGGAGAAGGTCGATGGATGTTCATCTCTTCGTGTTGTACACTCGGCCTTTGGGATGGAACATTCTTGATGAATGTCCGTCTTGATGGTCCACTGATGAGATCTTTTGAATGGCTGATCATGTCTCCTCTTTTCAAAGCATCATTTGCCAAATACAGAGAATTGAATTTCTTTATATTCCTTGACCAACAACATTCGATAACTACACCAAGCTTAGTTTCACATATTCTCTCTAGCTCACCATAAGCAGGAGTCTTCTCATCCAGTATACATACAAAGATTTGTAGGGTACCAGAACTACCCCGTGCAGATATCTCCCTGGATGCTCTCGTACATGCAATAGTTATGCATCACTCAAGTTGCAGACCTTCAAGCTCTTCACTCCTACCATAGTAAGAGGAAACCATAGTTGTGGATGCCATGCTCATGCCAAGTTCTTGACATCTATGAGATAAGGCAGCAATTATATCATCTGCTAGCCAAGACACACTTCTATCCCAACTGATAAATGCCCAGTAATCAACAATTCCACCTTTAACCAAGCACGACTCATTCATGTTTCATGAGCCAAACCTGGGAACAAGTGCTTCCACTCTTTTTTTTTTTTTTGTGGAACAATGTCATCAAACAAGAAGATAGATGTTAGTATCAGAAAAAATAGCTGACATATGTCAATGTGCTCTTGTGCATGGGACTCTCCAATGTGTCTATGCACGGCCCTGTAATGTGGCCCTATATAATGCATACTTTAGAAATGCATGACCTGAATGGTGCAAAAGACAAGGTTGTGCAAGGAGCACATGGTTGTCGCTCGTCGCGGCCTGATGTCACTTGCAGATGTTGGTGTCATCTTTGTTGGAGGTATTGACCACTGATCCTTCCTCTTTATAGGGATCCATTTTAGAACAGCATTTGGCATTGTAGAGATTACTTTTAGGCGTCTTCCTCTTTGGATGCGTTCTGAACTGTGGTATCCAGTGTGGTTGGTGCTTTGGTTCGATGGAGGCTACTTGTACTTTTGGCTTCCAAACCCATATCCTTTTTGCACGTCTTCCTACTATTGTTGAAGAGCTGATTTGATCTTCTTTCGGTCTCTGTACGTGGTTCTTACCCTCTTCTCTTTTTGGCTTCTTTGTTGAGACCTTTCGCATGTGGGAGAACATAGGTTGTTGTAGATGTAAGAGCTTCTTAGGTACCCACATCTGTAATTGCCCTTGTTGAGCTGCAGCTAATTTCTTAGGCACCCAAATTTGTTGGATACCTTGTGATTGAGCTTGTCCGAGCTGCTTCCTTTGTCTTCTGACCTGGTTGGCTTGCCTGGATGGGATTTGTGGGGGCAAGGCTGGTGGTTTCTCTCCTTTGCGTACCCAGATCTGCGTCATGCTCAGAACTGCTTTCTTATTGAATGGTGTCTTTCTATTTGATGTAGCAATTGTCGTGATTGGTTGTGTTTGCCTCTGTGGTGGACTTACTAGTGTGGCTACTTGATTCTTTGGAGAAGAAGAAAGATCCACCCGCCTTCGAACCTGTTCTTCCACGATTGACTCCTTCTGCATCATAGAGCTTTTGACACATACAACATCTTCTTCCATATGATTAGTCTTAGAAGAGCTAAGAGAGTGTGTGGTGCCATGATCTGGGAGCATGCAGTTCTCTAATTCTAATGTAATGCATTGTTCATGTACCCAAACTTGAAGAATTTGACTTCTTAGGTTTAAGTTAACTGCATGGTCATAGATCCAATCTTGACCCAAGACAAGTGGTTCTGTAAGGTTCTCATCTTCACACACTAGCGCTTTGACTTTCATTGGAACATCTTGAAGGTAGATGGGAAGTTCCACCTCGCCCAAACAAGGGGTTTCCACACCTCCTAATCCGATGAGATAAGCTTCTATGGGATTGATGTTCAACTACAAGTCTTGGCAGTAGGATAGTCTAACTGCACTACTTGCTGCTCCTGAATCAATCAATGCTTTCACAATCCTTGCACCCTTTCCTTGTCCTATCTCTATGGTCACAAATGGACGTCGGTCAATGACTTGAGAAGTCGCTCTGCCTGATTTTTGGCACATATCCATGTGATATTTTGGAGCTTTTGAGTTGACATCTAGGCCTAGTCGCCTTAACTTATTTCGCCTAATACGCTCTATGGCCTCTGCCTGTGCTTCTTCTCTCACCCTTAAATCTTCTTCTTTTCACTTCTTAGCAGTGCTGAGTCTCGTAAGCATATCCTCTGTAAGAGGTTCTTGGTATAACTTGACTCTACATCCACTAATATAGTTGGGCAAGATATCACCGAAGTGGCCAATTGAACTGCACCACTAATGGAAATTCTGTTAATGATCATGGGTCCATATCCTCGTTTTTCCAACTTACGGGCATGTTGTTTTAGTGTGTAAACCAACACTAGATCTCCCTCTTTCAATCCTTTATCTTTGATGTGTGCATCAAAGTATGCCTTTTGTCTTTTCTTTGCAGCATAGATACCTGCCACCGCTCGTAGCCTCATCTCACCTAAGCGTTCCAGATCAAAGATCCTAGAAGACAACTCATGTCCATTCCACTCATGCTCTTGTGCTACCTTTAAAGCTGGGATTAGGAAATCCAATGGTAGCACAGCATTCTGTCCAAAAACCATCTGAAATGGGGTGGCATTGAGTACCGTTTTGTAGGCAACTCGGTAAGCCCAAACAGCATGATGAAGTTGTTTGTCCCAATCAGAGCGTTTATTATTTACCAGTTTTGTCAATACGTTACAAAGGATTTTATTGGTACTCTCGGCTTGTCCGTTAGCTTGTTGGTGATAGGGGGCAGACTTCTTATGTATCACCAAGAATTCTTGGAGAAGATTTTCAATGACTTCATTCAAGAAGTGTGTGCCTCTATCGCTCACCAACTCTATTGGTAGTCCATATCTCGTGAACACATTCTCGAATAAGAACTTAGCCATAGTCTAAGCATCATTCTTTGTTGTGGCTTTCACTTCTACCCACTTTGTAAGGTAATCTGTGGCTACAATAATATATTCTGCATGGGAGTTTCTAGCTGGGGGGTTAATAGGACCTATGAAGTCTATGCCCCATTTCGAAAATGCACGCCCTCCCATCATTGGTCTCAAAGGCATCTCGTCTTTTCTAACTGGATATTGTGCACGTTGGCATGTGTCACATTTCTTCACATAGGTATGTGCATCCATATGAAGAGTGGGCCACCAAAGTCCTGAGAATAGAATGGTCTTGATCACTCGGTCAGGACCAAAATGTCCCCCTGCAACACCACTGTGTACAGTCTCTAAGACCTTTAAATAGTCTGCTTCATGAACGCACAGTCTTAAGTAACCATCCTTGCCTCTTCGGTATAGGTTCTCTCCTACTAAGGCATAGCCTTGAGCCTCTTGCTCCATGCTTCGTCTTCTTGCTAGACTAGCCTCTTTGGGTAATCTTCCCGACCTCATAAACTCTACCAATGGAGCACTCCAGTCTGGAATTAATGACACTTGATAAAGGGTCGCATGCTCCGCTGGGGGTCTCTCTCTGCACATTGGACAATTCTTAATCCACTCATGTATTTCTTTGTCCATGCTAGGCCAATACACTCCTAGACGCTTCAGATTCTGCAATGTTCGTTGTTTAGAATAGTGATTTCCTAGCAATCCTTCATGAGCTTGCTGCAACCAACTACTATGTTCATCATCCTCCACACAACAAGCTAATACACCCTCAGTATCTTGTTTGTACATGCTTCCTGCCAATATGTGATATTTTTGTGATCTTACAATTTCTTCTTGTGATGTTTTCACATTCTTATTTGCAGGGCCGAAGGTTAGGACTGGTACCAACTTATTTGCCCATTTAGGAACAACTTCTAAATTGAACAGATAAGCATCCGGTAGGTCGTCAGACACTCCTTGCGGTGACTCTCCTGAAGTGATGCGAGAAAGGTGATCTGCCCTAAGATGGGTTCTACCTTTCCTGACAACAACTTCAAAGTCATATTCCATTAGTAAGAGGAACCATCTTACTAAGCGTCCAGTATTGCAAGGTTTATTGACCAAATATAACAAAGCTTGATGATCAGTGAAAAACTTGAATTTGTTGGCCAATAAATAGTGTCTAAACTTCTTCACAACATATACCATGCCTAAGCCCTCTCGCTCAGTTGTGGTATAGTTCCGTTCAGCTGCAGTGAGCTGTCTACTAGCATATGCTATGGGCAAATCTAAGTTTCCTTCACTTGTGGGTTGTGCAAGCACACATCCTATGGCATGATTGGATGCATCCACATGGACATGGAATGGTTTATTCCAATCAGGAGTGGTCAGTATTGGTGCTGTGCACAAACGTTTCTTCAATTCGTTGAAAGAATTCTCGCATTTGTCGTTCCACTCAAAATTAGACAACAAGGCATAAAGGGGTCTAGCTATGATCGCGTACATGTGGATAAACCTACGGTAGCTCGTACCTTATCTTCATCTGTTGAGATTCCATTCTTAGAAACAATATGACCTAAGATTTTACCTTGACGCACCATGAACACACACTTTTCTGGGTTTAGACACACTCGATATTCTCTATACTTGTTGAAGATTTGTCTGAGCTCAGGGATGTGAAACCTTCTTTCTTGGGAATGAGCACATAAATCATCCACATACACTTCTAAGCTCTTTTGCAAGAACTCTTTGAAGACATGACACATGAGCCTTTGGAATGTTGCAGGTGCATTGGTGAGCCCAAATGGCATCACACGAAATGCAAAGATTCCCCACTCTGTAGCAAAAGCTGTTTTGTGTTGATCTTCTGGGGCAATGGCTACTTGATTGTAACCTGAAAACCCATCAAGGAAGCTATAAACTTCCTTGCCTGCAACACACTCCAAAAGGTGTTCCGTGATTGGAAGTGGATAACTATCTCTGATAGTAGCGGCATTAACTTTTTTAAGGTTAATACACACTCGCAACTTTTCGTTCTTCTTGGGCACCACTACAATGGGGGACACCCATTCAGTATGCTCAATCTCATAGATGAATCCAGCTTCAATCAACCTATCAATTTCTTCTTTTATTTTGGCTGCATAAGTATCATTATATGTGTAGGGTGATGAAGAAGAAGATGGAAGAAGATGGAGATGATGATGAAGATGAAGAAGAAAAATCAGAAAATGAACAAAAATGATAGTTTTTTTTTTACCTTCCAACGTCGCCAATCTACGATCTTACCATCACAACGCTCGTCCTCAAAGCTCTCTCCCCAGCAACGGCGCCAAAATTTGGTGTAGCTCAAGCGTAAGCACCACCTCCTTTACTTGTCAATCCGCGGAGACGTGAGGACCGGTATGAAGACCACGAGCAAGTGAAGGCACAAGTGCGTGAGTGAAAGCACACGAACATGCACACACATACACACACACACGCGCACAAGGTAAGATCAAAGAGAGGAACAATGGAAAGCTTCGATTGCAAAGAGTTCTCTTACAAAGCTCTATTCTCTCACAAGCTAACCTCAAAAATGAGCTCTCTAGCTCTTTTTATAGTTTTTTGACTAGTTTTGGCCCTATCCAGACCTAGTGTCCGGCCTAGTTAAAAATTAGGTTCCAGGGCTTATTTGAGGGCTCAAACGAAGTCTAAAAATTATGAAACTTGGTACGATGGTACTTCTAATACTCCTCAAGCTCGAGGACTCCTCAGCTTGAACAAAATGGAGTTATAAAAATAGATAATGGTATTTACAATGGTTTTTAGTGATGAAAATCACTATTTTTGTAGGGGATTCTTCTAAAAATTTGACATACACTTCTTGGAGCTCCCTACTTGCTCCCTTTCCTTGTGTGTCCACCTTTTGATGTGCTTCCATGCTTTGTCCTTGACTTTGAGCTTCAACAGGTATAGTCTCATCGACACAAGTCTCTAAGGTTTTCCACTTAGGTACACACGTTTTTGCCACCATTTCTGGGGAGTAGCCTAATCAAGGTGCCTTCGTGATGGTTATAGCTACAGAGTGAATGGATCGTAAGTGTAGAGGTAATTTCACTCAGAGGCATATTCAGAACTTGTTACTTCACACTTTAGGGTGTGTGTAATGAGTTCTTAGGACTAGGACTGAGGGATTGAGAAGAGTAAGGATCAGATAAGGGAGAGAAGTAGGAATAGGATAGATAGGACACCTTGAAAAAATCCTAAGAAATTTAGTTCTTTTCAGTCAGGCTTTTGGTTAACCAAGGCCATAAAACCCAAAAAAACTAAATTTCTAGTCACTTGTCTTGAGCAAGTATTGTGGAGAACGGCGACCGGTATCACTGTGATAGTATCGTAGAGAGCGAGTGCTTTGCTGACATTGTGAGCACAAAACATGGAAGAGATACTCTTTAAGGTGAGCACATTAACCCTATAACCTCAGACAATCAAAAGAACGCTCAGAAATGTGATCTAGCACGTAATCGATATCGCGGGATAGGACAAAAGGGTTGGAGTGAGTTTTTGTGTGGCAGACTGGGTTAAGAGTGAAGAGGAGAGAGGGGGAAACACATTGCACAAGAAATTTTTAAGTTTTGGCCACATTTGGCTACAGTATCGCGATCGGTTGAGTTTTGGTATCGCGATACCAAAATTCCCTACTATCGCGATACTCGTCAGGTATCGTATCGTGGGTGCCTCCCTTGAGGTATCATGATACCTTCAAGGTATCCTGTATCCCCAAGTTGAGGTATTGAAATCGCGACTCTTAAGAGGTATCATATCACCAAGCCTTGAGAGGGGATCTAATACCTCAAGATGATTACCTGGTGGATGTGTATTTGATCCATGGGTCATACCTACTTTTACAAACTGACTCACCCACATAAGGAGTAGGATTAAACCCAGTAACTATATATGAGCTGAATGATCCAAAGGATGCATCTAGACTCACAAACCTAGAGCAAAACCAAAGAGATATTGGCTAGTAGATGAAGTTGATAGATCAAGATTGAAATACATGGGTTGCTAGTATTACCTCCCTGAGAGCAGGCAACTACCTTGCAAAAACCTTTTGGATCCCATCAAGGAATGAAGAACACCATGTCAGGTCAAACGAGTCAACTAAGCATCCCCACTAGAACCCATGTTCTATTCACTATGCCAAGAATGAATCCCCACAACCAAGCTAACCCAGGGATAGGATATATGAATAGACCACCCATTAGGCCAAGACCGCAACTACATGTAGGACGAGGAATGCAACCACTAACACTAGCAGTCCCTATAGTGATCAGAACCCCATAGCTAGTGAGAAAGCTAAGACCAATCCAGGTGGCTAAATGTATGAGAAATCATTATAATGGCATGGGAGAGCCCTATGAACATATCGCCGAATTCAAGCAAGTGTTGCGAGCAAAGCAAGTTGATGACTTTTGTGTGCGATATGAATCCTTTGGGTTAATCCTCACAGGTATAGCCCTAACTTGGTTGCAACCCTTGGATCCAAACCACTTTGGTAACATTGAACAATTCTTCGAGGAGTTTATTGAAGAATTCACCAAGTGAGGGGTTAAGCACAACTCGCCATCATTAATTCATAGTTTCAAACAAGACCCAAATGAAACCATAAAAGTTGTAGCCCAAAGATTTAACCAATATGTTGATAGATGTACCATAACGGAGAGGCCCTCACAACAAAAGATTATATCTCTATTTCTAGATGTAGTGACTAATGGGACATTGAGAACCTTAGTCTATCTGAAACAGTTGCAGACATTAAGCGAGTGCCTCCAAGAATGCATAGACTTGGAAGATAATTTAGTTGATGATCTCAAAAATACACAAAGCTTCACTAAATTAGAGGACACACGAAGCGATATGACATCTAGCTCAAGTAATGCCAATTTTGGGAAGATGTACCCTGTGCAATGGAGACCATTCATCCCATGGGTGTGCAACAACCTTACTCATACAACAAGCAACCACCTCAAGGACCCAACCTGTACAGTCATATCGAGAAAAAATATACCAACCACAATACTGAAAACTGCCCATTTAATAGACAACCAAGGCTAGTGACTCAACCTCAATACAGACTATTTCGTCTTTTCATGCCAAAGGTATATACCAGTTTTGGTTCGCCAGTATAAGCATGTCAAAGTTCGCTACAGGTCTAGCAGAATTCATCTGGGCAGTTCTGTTCAACTTTTTGAGATACAGTCAATTTTTTGCATCAAGGTATTTTAGTCACTGGCCATGACTGAAAGCAGTGATGTATTTTGTATGTTGGTTGTTGAGGATAAGTTGGATGGCACCAACTACCCATTATGGGCTTATATATTGCGACATGTATTGGTTGCAAAAGGACTGTGGAACATTGTGCAGGGTGTTGAAAAACATCCTATCACACCTGCAACTGTTACAACTGCAGGTACTGAAACTGATGCAAAAGGTATTGAAGATGATGATATTTTGCATATTCCTGTTCGTGCTACAGTATGCCATCAGTGGCTAAGAATGTGATATTCTTAGTCACCCTCTTCAGCTTCTCAGCCTCTGCCTCTTTCTAACTTTTGGTCTTCTGATATGTCTTTGTCTTCACACATCTCACCCTATTGTATTGACTGGAGCCTGTTTACCTTTTTTCCACCGCACACCTTACTCTGCAGGCTTTGGCTCCTTTATAAGTGAGCATTGCGTTTCAAAGGTCTTATTCTTAAATCTTCTTTGTCATCCTCTGGGACCTGATGTCTTTCTTTCCATTGCATGCATCCAATGGAGGGAGAAGCGTCTAGAATTCTCAGACAATTGGTTATCTTATCCGATGAAGAATTCTTTGTATACTGTCTCCCTTCCCTGCTTGTTTCGCTTCACCACCTGCACCTGCTAGAGGAGGAAGCTTTGTGCAACCTCCCGTGAAATGTCCTGGTTGTTATCTTTCTTTCTTTCCAATCCTCAAGATCTGGTTCTTTGGTGTTGTCGCCTGATGCGTGCCCCTGAGGGGCTTTGGGTAGAGGGTGGTCCTTTTCTTTATGAGCTTTTGTTCTTCACTGAGCAGTTTTATTTTTTGATCTTCTTCTTCTTCTCTTTTTGCTCGATTCCCCTTCCACACATCCCTCCTCCTGAACTCTGTTGTCCCCGATAGGCTTTTTGTGGCGACGTGAGTATGTTTGTATGACTTTTTGCTCTCGCTAATTAAGCAAATTGGCTTGACATAACATTAATTCTTTAAATTGGCTCGACTTACCCCGTCATCTGGTGCCTGTCTATGATCTGTAAAGAAACTTAATTCGTAGGCCACCAATCTTGCATTAAGGTTCGAAGATATTTTTGCAAAAATCTCTGAATCCATTTCAAAAAACCCTGTGAAAAATGCCTCTTCAAATGTCTGCATGTAAGTACTTGGCAAAAACATGAGTCTTGAGTATATGGCCATTAGTGTTAAGCGACTAGGTATGGTTGATAAATCAAAGACGAGGGCATCTGATCCCTGGTTAATGCCAATGAAGTTCAAGAATGTATATTGTGCATGTTGAAATACCTTTATTACTATCAATAATATACTCAAAATTTTGTTAGTCATTTTTATTGCTAAATCTGGTACAGCTCCATAGCGAGCAATCCAAAATTCTATGGTTTTAACCATGTACTCTTCGGTGGGTAAGTAATTACGAGGTGGACTTGGTAGTAATGGATAGTTTGACCATAGATTATTTATGCTTCCCTGGCACTGTCCTTCCCAAAATTGCATCCAGGAGCATCGTCTGGGTACTGGGCAAAAAGATGGATTGACTTGAAGTATATATGGTGCTGATTCCCAGTGTACCCGTAGTGTAGGATTCTTCTCCAAAAATTTCCTCCTCTAGATAGGATCCGCTTTGTCAAATTCCTCTTGTGTGTAGGTAAATGTTTGGATGTTGAACTGGAGGTTGCTATCTGGCTCTTTATTTGTTGTGGTCTTTATGTACTGTCATGTTTGTTCTTTGAGTAATCCATAAGGCACATTGAAAGGTTTTATTAACTGTTCTAGATTTCTGCTTTCAATCTTTGCTTCTTTCATGACTTTGATTACTTGTTCTTCAAAATCTTCATTAAGTTGGGACACCAGTAGTGTCCGCTCATGTCGGCTTAGTTTTGCAATATCTAGAGTATTTCTTTTAGTGTTGGTCTCCGTTTCCTCCCTTATCGGTGAGTGATGTAGGGGGGGAGAAAGAGGACTTACCTCAGTCTCCTCAGTAGCCGCTGTGGAGAGTGGAACTACTGGTGTCCCCTCATTGACCTTCTGTGCTAATTGAGCTTTCAATTTGTTTATTGTTTCATCCTTTTCTTTGATTTCTTCTGTGGCTCTCCTGACTTCTTCTTTGTTCTTCAAGAGTTCTTCTCCAATTGCATCTTCATCGCATTGTACTAAGAACCTATTCTCTGCCATTTTCCACTTCTTCCTGAGTGCATTAGTGTCGTCCATCTATCTTTTCTCCCATTCTGCTATCATAACTTGCTCTTTCTTCATCTGATCTTCATACTCTGTTATCCGTTCCTCCAATGCTTTTGTGTTGTTCTTGGTTACTTCAGTAGCTGCTATTGGTTGGTTGCATAATAGGGCCGTCATGAGTTCTTTATTCTTGTTCTATAATTATCAGCCTCATCCATGTACACCTTGATTTGAGATTCAACGATCTTGCTTCTAGTATTCATTGGTGCCTTGTCTGCTTCGCTAGCCTCATATTTGCTTTGTAGTTCTTTCAGTTGTTCTTGCAGCTTCTGATTTTCCAGTTCTAGTGTGGCACATTGATTTTTGGCCTCTTTGGATGCTGCCTCTTTCTCCAATATTATCTTTTGTATTTGAATCAATTTGACAGATAGATTCTCACCTAGTTCTTGGAAATGATTTTCTCCCGCATTGCTTTGTCGTAATCTGCATCAGCCTCAAGCATTAGATGTTTAGTATTCATAGCCGCTTGTATCATCTGTTGTACTATTGGCTTGAGCTGAGCTACATCCACATTCAACCAAGTGTTGGGGATGCTTGGTGCTTCCCCAGTTCGTACATCTTTTCCTTGCTCCACGTGTATGGTCTCGTTATGAGGTTGCGTTATGAGGTTGCCTTATTTGGAGTCGTACCTCGTGGTCTCTTCTTTCTTCTTCCTTATTGATTGATCTAGAGGTACTTCCTTCAAATGTGACATCCATAGGAGAGGGTTCTACCGCGGTTCTTCTTTCTTGGAACCGTGGCAATCTTTGCGTATTTAGCCATTTCCTCTGATGACGACATCTCTTTCAGATGTTCTCTAATGCCCAAAGCATGATAGATCAGTATTGTTAAGGCAATACTTCCATTCAAGAACTTCTTATGATTCCACTGTTTCTTGGCCTCGAAGAGCCACTCTTGAATGTATGGAGTCATGTTAACTTGATTCTCAATTTGTTTGATTACATGGGACAGCATTTGCACTATAATCTTCTATGGAGCAGTATATATGTGCATGTTGGGAAAGCAAAAGTGTTGATGGATGAGTCTCACTTCCTCTTCTATATCAATGCGATTAATATCTGTGAACGTTCTGGTCTTTGCTCATCGACTTTCCTCTTTCAAAATGGTATTCCCATCCTTCTCCCATCCGAAAGCTTCTTTAATTAAGTCGTGGGTGAATTGTATAATGACCCACTCTCATGCTGCATCTAGAACTCGTGCTTCAGATACTAATGGATCATGCAGTGCTGGTTGCAAGGTGTTCATGACTTGTGTACAACACTGGAAATCTGGTTTCTATATAGGGATTTCAAAGTATTTGTGGATACCAGCTTTCTTCATGATGTCCACCGTCGATGGACGTTCATGCACTACTTTGAAGTCTTGGGACATTATTGGGAACTGATGGTCAGTGTCCATGATTTTAATTATCACTAGGAACAAATAGTCCCCTGCCGGTTGATCTTCTCTTAACCAGTGACCTTTTGCTTTAGTCACGCTCTATAGAGGGAATTACAGCACCTCCTCTTGCAAAAGCCATCTGCACTTGTAATGAAAAGAGCATCAACTTCCTATAGAAGGCATGTCTTTAGTGATGTGTGTTGTAATGACATATGGTTCATTGCGTCACTCCGTTCCCCTTGCTCACATAAGTAAGATCTCTTACCACATTTTTTCATTTTTATTCCTGAAAGAAAACAAGAATTAGTGTAGCCGAATCATTTATTTATTTACATAGTAGGTCCATTCCTATGGAAGTAGAATCTATTATCTATTTCCAAGTGGGAAATGTGCACCACTAGTTTTACGTACATCATGTGCCGAATGCATGGCCTCATAATGTGGCCCTATCATGCATACTTTAGGTGCATTGGATTCTTCATGTGTGCAAACAGAATCCCTTTGGTTCTGTTGTTCCGGTCCTTGCTACCTCTTGGGTCTCCATATCCATTTTGTAGGTGAAGTGTGAGGTTTCGTCTTCTCTTTGTTTTGTGGTGTGCTCGGTTTTTGTTCTTTCTTTTTTGTAGTCTGAGTGGTTGATGTCGTGTTCCTCCAGTACCTTTGGTGATTCTAATTTGGCTTTATGGTCCTGCTTTGTTTGTGTAATATGTCTTTTTGCTTGTCTATCTCTTGGTTTGCAATCTGTCTGATCTTTTTCGGAATCCATATTTGTTGTCGTGTCTTTTGGGCTTCTACTAATGACTTTGGAAGCCATACTCTTTGAAGTCTCTTCGGTCCCGATTGTAATGAAGAGAATTCGTTATTTCTCCTTGTCTCCATAAGTTGAGTGACCTGTATCGATATTGAATTCTCTGATTCCCTCACTCGATCCCTGCGAACCCATTGTAGTTTAGTACTTCTTGGTTGGGATAATAGGAAAGTGGGCTTCCACGTGGATGATCTTCCCTTGTTGTAGGTTACTCTAGTAGCATTGTCTTCATTGTCCCTCTTGGATTCTTCGTTCATGTGGGATGAATTCACCTCAACGACTGATGCCTTGGTGTTGGTAGTCATTTCTTTCTCCGGACATTCTTCTGGTTGGTTTTTGATGGAGTTGTTTGCTATTTCCTCTTCTAGGATTTGTTTCTCATGCTTGATGATGTCCTGCCTATGAGAGGGTCTTCCTTCCAATAGGCTAAAGATTTCTTTGTGCCCTATTTTGGCTGAGATGTACCCTTGAGCTAGATGAATGCTCACTTCATTTTTGATGATCCAGTCTTGTCCTAGGATTAGGTTCTCGATCAAATCCTCATCTTTACACACCAAGACTCGTTGTTCCATAGTAAAATTTCCTGTGTGGAGGGATATCATGGCTTCTCCAATACAATTTATGACTTGACCTCCAATGCCTATCATGTGTGCTTTAGTAGGTGTCATGGTTGTTTGAAGATGTGTGACGACTATCCTTCGTATGCAACTGAGTGTTGCACCCGATTCTATCAAGGCATCTATTAGCTGGTACTCTGTCGTTCCAATCCCTAAGTTTAAGTAAGGTTGGGATATGCTGAAATTGGTTGTGTTGGTTTGGTGAACTTGATAGTTGGCCATGGGAATGGGCTCTTCTCCTTGTATATACCATTCATCCCTTTGCCTTATCCACTCTTTCCGTTTCTTGATACGCTCGAGGGCTTCTTGTCTTGCCTCCTCTCTAATCCTCTCTTCCTCTCTTTTTCTATTTTGTGCACCTACAAGTCGTGTTAACATTTGGTCTGTCAATGGCTCCATATAGCATTTTACTCGACAACCACTTATGTAATTAGGAAGGACATCTCCATCCAGAGTAGCTATGTTAACTGCTCCACTCGTTGAAATCCTATTGATTATTAGAGGTCCATAGCCGTGCTTTTGTAGCTTCTTGGCATGTCGTTTCAAAGTATATACCAAAACCAAATCTCCTTCTTTTAATCCTTTGTCTTTGATGTGTGCATTGTAATATGCTTTCTGTCTTCTCTTGGCCGCATAAATTCCTGCAACAGCCTGTATTCTAGTTTCATGTAGCTTCTCAATTTGGTCTAGTTGCTTGGACAATTCATGCCCCATCCATTCATGTTGTTGTGCTACTCTCAGAGTAGGCACTAAAAAATCAATTCTAGATTAAATGGTGTAGTCCCAATGGCTGTCTTGTAAGCCACATGGAAGGCCCAAATTGCATGATGTAATTGTTTTTCCCAATTTGACCTTCCACTATTGATTATCTTTGTCAAAACAGTACACAACACCTTATTGGAACTTTCCGCTTGCCTGTTGACTTGAGGATGATAAGGGGCTGATTTTTTATGGATCACTCAGAAATCATTCAGTAAGGACTCTATTACTTCATTAATGAAAGTGTTTCGTGATCACTTAATATCTCTATAGGTAGTCCAAAGCGAGTAAAGATATGCTCAAAAAGAAACTTAGCTGTGGTCTGAGCATCATTTTTTCTAGTTGCCTTCGCCTCTATTTAGTTAGGTAATCCGTTGCTACTATTATGTATTCAGCATGTGATCCTTTGGCTGGTGGATTAATGGGTCCTATGAAATCAATACCCCATTTGGAAAATGCTCTCATGCAAACCATGGGTCTTAATGGCATGTCATCTCATCTAATCGGATATTTAGCTCTTTGGCATGTCTCGCAACTTCGTACATAAGTGTCTACATCCATATGTAGAGTTGGTCACCACAAGCCTGCAAAGAGGATCATTTTTACGGTTCTTTCAGTTGAGAAATGTCCTCCTACGGCACCTTCATGTGCCCTTTCTAATATGGGTAAGTATTCTCCTTCATGCACACATTGTTGTAGTTGATTATCCTTCCCTCTCCTGAATAATTATCTTCGCATGATGACATAGTCCTTACTCATTTCTTCCAGGGATCGTTTCCTTGCTAAATTGATTCCGACTTCATGTTCGTGGGTCTTTAGAAATTTTACTAACGTCTTACTCAGTTGGGTGCTATTGTGGAGAAAGGTAAAGATGTATGATCATCTGGAGTGGTTTCCTGACATTCCGTGCAACTTCTGACATATTCATGGACATCCTTAGGATGTTAGGCCAATAGACTCCTAACCATTTCAATTCCCTTAGAGTTCCATGGGTTCCCTTATGCATTCTCCATTTGTTTATGTGAGCTTGTTCAATCAAATTCTTCTGTTCATCTTCCTCTATGCATCTAGACAATATGTCGTTGGATTATTTATGATACACACTTCCTACTACGATGTGTAAGTTACGTGATTATAGGATTTGCTTCCTACTCTCCTTGTTAATTGGGTGTTGTGGTCTGTGGGTGAGTATTGGAATTAGTTGTTCTGCCCACTTAGGACATACTTCCAAATTGAACAGGTAAGTGTCTGGCAAATCATCGAGTACTCCGCTCGGTGGTTCTCCATGTGTTAATCTAGAGAGATGATCGGCTCTCACGTGGGTGTTTCCCTTTTTCACAATTACTTCAAAATCATCTCACTAGTCTTCCCGTGTTACAAGGCTTATAACAAAAATCATCTCACTAGTCTTCCCGTGTTACAAGGCTTATTGACTAAGTACAATAAGGCTTGA
The DNA here is from genome assembly GCA_020310875.1 of Ceratopteris richardii. NCBI lineage: Eukaryota > Viridiplantae > Streptophyta > Polypodiopsida > Polypodiales > Pteridaceae > Ceratopteris > Ceratopteris richardii. The sequence goes on from CM035406.1 coordinate 80,405,376, forward strand.
TGATCTATGAAGAATTTGAACTTTTTGGCTAAAAGGTAGTGTCTAAACTTCTTAACCGCATACTCCATTAATAACAAAAATCATCTCACTAGTCTTCCCGTGTTACAAGGCTTATTGACTAAGTACAATAAGGCTTGATGATCTATGAAGAATTTGAACTTTTTGGCTAAAAGGTAGTGTCTAAACTTCTTAACCGCATACACCATCCCTAATCCTTCTCTCTCCATAGTTGTATAGTTTCTTTCAACTTGATTCAGTTGTCTGCTTGCATAGGCAATTGGATGGTCCAATTTTCCTTCATCTGCTAGTTGAGCTAAGATGCATCCTATGGCATAATTGGAAGTGTCCACATGAATATGAAAAGGTTTGTTCCAATTGGGTGTTTTCAAAATTGGAGCAGTGCTAAGTCACTTTTTTAGCTCGTTGAATGCCTTCTCGCATTCGTCTGTCCATGTGAATTGAGTCAACAATCCATACAAAGGTTTGGCAATTATAGCGTACATGTGGATAAATCGGCGATAATATCCACAGTGACCCATAAATGCTTGCACCTCTTTTGCATTTTTTGGTCTAGGAAGTTCTAGAATTACTTTGATCTTGTCTTCATCTGTAGATATTCTGTTCCTAGATACGATGTGTCCTAATATTTTTCCTTGCCTTACCATAAAAACGCACCTCTCAGGATTTAGGCATACTCTATATTGTCGACATTTCTCAAATATTCTTCGCAACTCCATAATATGTTCTTGCCTCCGATTTGAGTATGTACATAAGTCATCTACGTATACTTCCATACTCTTCCTTAGGAATTCTTTGAAAATGTGACACATCAACCTTTGGAAAGTAGCAGGGGTGTTAGTGAGTCCAAAAGGCATTACTCTGAATGCATAGAACCCCCATTCAATCGCGAATGCAGTCTTGTGTTGGTTCTCAGTAGCAATAGCTACTTGGTTGTATCCAGAGAATCCGTCCAAGAAGCTATAGACTTCTTTACCTGCAACTCTTTCCAATAGGTGATTAGTGATAGGTAATGGGTAGCTATCACGGATTGTGGTTGCATTGACTTTCTTTAGATTAATGCATACTCTCAGCTTCCCATTCTTTTTGGGCACAACTACTAGTGGTGACACCCATTTGGTGTGCTCTATCTCATAAATGAATCCAGCAGCTAATAATTTGTCTATTTCCTCTTTAATCTTTGCTGCATAGACATCATTATAAGTGTAAGGGTGTTGCTTTGATGGTTTCACATCTGGTGTCGTCGGGATTTGATGAGAACAAATGGAGGGCTCCACACCTTTAAAATACTTATAGGTCCAAGCAAACACATCTCGATATTCTCTAATCAGTCTTGTCAATTCTTCTTCCTCCTCAAGAGACACATCCTTTCCTATGTATGTGCATCTTTCTTCTCCATTTTCTACGGTTACTATGATATTTTTCGTTTGTTCCTTGTTGTCGTACGATTCTCCTTCTCTCGCCTCTCTTTTCAACATTTGAATGGCTATTTTTCTTTCCTCTACTTCGTATCTTTTGAACTGTTCAGGAACTTCAAAAAGATTAGGGGTTGGTTCGGTTTTACTCACGATTTCCTCATGGTTCGGTACTATAGGGGCTGCTTCAATTGCTAACACTTTAGTTGTTACACTTTTGTCCTCGGCTCGAATAGCTTCTACATAACGTTCCTCTGAATTGAACTCTGGTTCCATTTCTATGCTCTTGTATTCTTCTTTCCATTCTTTTTCTAATACTTCTCCTGCTTCTACTCCCTGAAGGACTACCATGTAAAAGCTTACATCATAGCCTTCTTCGTCCACACATTCATTCATGGTCAATACTTCCTCATTTACACAGATGTCTAAGGTTGCTAGGATTTCCATCCAACCATGCGTTTCGAATGCTTCATCAAGGAAAACTTGAGGCATGTACATTGAGTCCTCTACGGGTCGATAATTTTGATGTCCTAAGGGCCATAACTGCAGTTTTTTATCCTCTTTCTTTGCTTCCTTGCACATCCATAATTGGGCATCCTCATGCATCCATGATTGGTCACTTGATCTGACACTATGGATAGACAAATCATCTTCTTCCTTATGTACGGGATTCCATTGTAATGGGGGTACATCTCTGTATGCAAATTTATCTTGGTAGTGGTTCCTTGATGTTAAAGGTATAATGAGTCTCTTCCCCAGTCTTGCACTACTCTGAGTTGCCTCATGAAAGGTCGTCCCAATATCATTTCATAACTATTTGCCTTTCCAAATTGATAGATAGCTAATGTATGCTCAAACTTGACTCCACAAGTGGTTAATCGAATTTTTTCCAATATTCCCAGGGGTTTCTCAACGTGACCATCTGCTAATTGAAGCTTCATCCGTGTTGGTCGTAGGGTTGGCTTTCCCCACTTTTCCCAAATCTCTTTGGTGGTGATACCCACTCCTACTCCGGTGTCTAGTATGGCCCTGGTCATGTATCCATTGTATTTGACGGGTAAGCATGTTGCCCTCATCTCCTTCGCTAAATTCTCCAACCTTATCCACCAAGATTTGTACGATAGAAGGGTTTTCATTTTCCTTGCTTTCCTTCTCGTGCTTCTCTTGCTCTAACTTCAATTGTCCTGCTACTTGCTTCCATAATTGTGGTTTGACACGAAGTAATTCTTCCATAGTCAACTGGCATTGTACTTTGGTTTTTTTGAGCTCTGCTAGATTGTGTGAGGTTTTATTTAAAGACTCCTTTTCTTTTCCTCGCACTATGGGAGCACGGAAGTTCATGGATTCCTTCTCATAATCTCCCATGTAGTTTGGTAGAGTAGAAATGCTCTAGGCTTCCTCCCTATTTCGGTCCAGCCTAGAAACTTCTTCATATACTTCCTCCATGTTTGGTGTTGGCTGATAGTCTTCCACATCTAGTTCCTCAAAAGGTGGTTTTGCTACTCCATTCTTTTTCCATTGATCTTCTCGAATCCTAGTCCACAACTCTCTTGGCCAATCAACTTCCAAATCAGGGACTGAGGACATGGATTTGCCCTGGGTATTCAGTATTTCTTCCTTTTCATCCTTCTCTTTTAGTTTTTGTTCCTTGTTTTAAATACAATCATTGTATTGTCAAGAAGGGCTGGGATAGTCTTCTCTAGGGTGGCTTGAGCTACCTCTATGAGTTTTCTACATATCGCTAGCCTCTCCTTTTCTAACTCCCCTTGTGGGTAAAGCTTTTCGTGCTGCTCTATATTTGGTCCAATCTCGATTCTAGCTTGATAAGCCTTCAACCACATGTCTAAATTGTCTAGTTTTGGGTCTGCTAGAATTGATCCTGGCTCGTCTAACTCTAGTGTTTGCGGTGTAATGGGAATTTCTTCTTGAATTTCGGGTTCTCTAGCTTTCTTATTGCCTCGTGTGTCCTTCTTGTCTTCCTTGTTTTTACTTTTCATCCATTTTCCCTTGATTTTTTCTCTCCTGTCCTTCCACTTTTGGTTTTTCATTGTTTGGGTATTCTCACGTGGGTCCTCTGAATCTTCCACTACTTGTATTCTGGTTTCGAGGGTTTCACTCTTCCCTGGCTCTAAGTCTACTTGTTTTCTTTCTTGTCCTTTCGTTTATGCTCGTGTGATGGCCTTCAATGGTATTGTGTATTCATTGTCACGTCCTGACGATTCAATTACTTCGATCACATTAATAGATGCAGTGTCATGAGTCTTATTGGGATTTTTTGGGCAATATCTAAAGAGATGTTCCTTTCCACAATCGTTGCAATATCCTTCCCAAGTCCTAGGCGGTGGTGGGTTGTATGGCCGAGTGCATTCTCTAATAAAGTGATCTCCTCCACATCTATAGCACGGTCCTTTTGGCATGGGCGGTCTAATGGGTGGTCTCGTGGGTGCTGGTGCTTTGGGTGCGGTGTACATTAGTGTTGCCAGTTCCAGTCCATAAGCATTGTCATATCCCTCATATCCATAGTATTGCGGGTCATAAACTTGCTCGTACTCCATCATACTGGTGTCATAGGGATAGTAATCTCCTTGGGTCTGCTCGTATCCTGGGTTCATCGATTCTATATTGGTTGATGGTGATGCTCGCACTATGGCTCTCTCTAAGTTTTCCTCTGATTGAGCATATTTCACTGGTACTACGTTCGGTGGAAATGGTGGTTGTTGTCCTAACACCGGTTGAGCTGGTGCATACTACCCTTGCTCATATGGCCTAGGTGCTCCATGTGGTCCTGGATAGGGATTATATCTGGGAATCTCCCGTCCTGGCTCTCTAGGTGGGTATCCATATGGCCTATACTGAGGTTGATTTAAAGGTCGTGTCTGCCTGTTGAATGGACAATTCTCAGTGGTATGATTGGTGTATTTTTTGTCTATATGGCAATACAGAGCGGTTCCTTGATGCGGTTGTCTATTGTAAGGGTAAGATTGAGGCAAGCTTGTTCCTCCTCTTACACACATGTGAGTGGGGTGGTCTCCTCCACATATGCTGCATCTTCGTAACATGGGTATTCTCATTGGTGGATACGGGTAGTTCCACTATCCATGGACTCCTAACTTCTTGGCTACCAGTTCTGCTAACTCTTCTGCATTACTAGAGTTGGATGTCATCGTACTTCTAGTGTCTTTTGATTTTGTAGGACTGGGTGTACTCTTGAGATCATCTGCTAGGTTATCCTTTAGGTCAATACACTCTTGAAGGCATTCACTCAACATCTGTAGCCTTTTCACATAAACTAAAGTTCTTAGGGTCCCGTTCGTCAGCTCGTCTAAGAATAGTGATATCATTTTTTGTTGTGTGCGTCTTTCTACTACTAGGCATCTATCGACATATTGATTCAATCTTCCGGTAGCTGTTTTCATAGTTTCATTGGGGTTTTGTTTGAAGCTATGGATTAAAGATGAAGAGTTGTGTTTAATTCCTCTCTTAGTGAATTCCCCTCTGAACTCCTAAAAGAATTGCTCAATATCTCCAAATTGACTGGGGTCTAATGGTTGGAACCAGGTCAAAGCCATTCCTGTGAGAGTGAGTCCGAAGGACTCATACTGCACAAAGAAATCATCCACCTGTTCAGCTCTTAGAACTTGTTTAAATTCAGCTACGTGATTGTAAGGTTCTCCCACCCTGTCATAATGATTTCTCATACACTTAGCCACTTGGATCGGTCTTAATCTCCTTATAGGTTCGGGTGGTCTAGGCATTATAGGAATTACCGGTCTCATTGTAGGCATTCCAAGCTGCACTCCTAGTGGTGATCTTGGCTTCACGATGGCCGATGTTGATTGCCTAGTCCATGGTGAGTTTAATTGTGTGATTGTAGTCCTGGCATGGTAAATTGCACATGGGTTTGGTTTGGAATGCTCCAATGGCTCGTATGTCCCAACATTGTATGTTCTGACTCTTGTTGTGTCCCAAAGGGGTTTTGAGAGGTGGTTGCCTACTCTCGCTGAGGGAACACAGGCAACCCCATATACTTCAATTGAGACCTATCAAAGGCATCCACTGGCCAATACCTTCTTTGGTTCTTGTCTAGGTATGTGACTCTAGACTCATCTTCAGGATCTTTTAACTCATAGAAAGTCACCGGGCTTTCTTCTTGTCCACGTGTGGGAAAGTCAATTTGTAGCAATAAGTCTGATCCATGGATCAAGTAGACCTCCAGTAAGTAATCATCTTGAGGTATCAAATCTCCTCTCAAGACTCAAGTCACTATTGATTTGCCTCTGGGAGTGGTTACCAACTCTTCAGGGTCCAGTCTTCCTGAGTTTCCTTGTCCTTCTAATCCGCCTCTCTTGTTGATCTGATGTGGGTGTTCTGTTACCACGTAGATGTGACCTAACTTGTCCATGTACACTCCTCCTTTATACTTGACTACCAGTCTGGGCACTATTGTAGAATTAGTGGAAGGTACCAACCTGGCTATTGATCTATTTAAACCATCCAGGTAGATGGGAATCTCCTGAGAATTAGTGGACACATATTGTAGAGAGGTATGGTATTCCCCCTCTACTGTGGACATGAAGTTTCTCCTGGGAACAGAACCTTGCATGTCTTCTGAAGCCATTGGTATCTCTTCTTTTGAGTCACTAGAGGTGTCAGAATAGATAGAGCGATGACTTGCCTGAGTTGCACTTCCTACAGATGAAATAACACTTCTTCGGCTACTTAGCACTCGTCCTGATCTCAAGTTCATTCACTCTCCTGGGCTATCTTGGTTCCTCACTATCCCCTAATTGGCTCCTCAATTTATCTCTACTATTGTCCTCAAATAGCTTGAATTATTTTGGGCGATACCACTCTGGCAATACTGCACTAGGCGATACCACTCTGGTGATACTACACTACGCGATACCACTCTGGCGATATTGCACTAGGCGATACCAGTCTTACCACGATATGATACTTCTGCTGGTGATGATACGATACTTGGGACAGGTGGCGATACGATACCAAAGCCCGCGTGATACGATACTACTCTCTATACGATACGATACCAGTGCACTGCATGATATGATATTGAATGGCTCAGGCGATACGATACCACCTGAGTGCACGATACGATAGTGCTACGTTGCACGACATGATACTAACAACTCTCGCGATACGATACGAGTATAAGTGGCCATACGATACCGAAACCTTTGCATGATACGATACTGGTGTTTTGCACGATACAATATTAAAGTTCCTCACGATATGATAGTAGATAGGCAATACGATATTGGGTATTCGATACGATATTGGTATTTTGCGCGATACAATATTGGTATGGTAGACGATACGATACCAAGTAAGAGAGCGATACGATACCACTCGATCGACGACACGATACCGTGATGGGATGATACGATACCAAGTGGACCACGATATGATACCACTGGCAGATCGTGATCGTGATACCAACTTGACGATATGATACCAAGAAATGGTATCACGATACCTCAAGTGGTATGCGACAATACGATACTCGGTGAGTATCGCGATACTAGGGAATTTTGGTATAGCGATACCAAAACTCAACCGATCGCGATACTACAGCCAAAATCGCTCAAAACACAAAAAATTTTGTACCAATGTGCTTAACTCTCACTCCTCTTCACTCATGACCTCTGTCTCACTCAAAAAATCTTTCAAAACTCTCTATCCCACCCCGCGATACTGGAAATGTCTTTAATCACGTGTAAATGTGTTTCTAAAGAGGTTTGGATATTGAAATCTTGTTGTAGCTTACATTTAGGGATATCTTGCTTAAGATTTGAGCTCACAAGGTAGCTTTTTGGGCTTGTATAGTGCGATACTGCTCAGGCGATACTGATCGTTGTCTGCACACGATACCAGTTCCAGAGCAAGTGTCAAATGAACTAAATTTTTGGGTTTTTATAGTTTGTGATGCCCGAAGCCTATTCTACACTAACTTGGCAACTTTTTGGGATTTTTCTTGGTGATTTCAACTTATTCCTACTCCACTTCCCTCCTTGACCTAACCCTAACTCTTCCTTCTCTCCTTCACTCCTAACCCTAAACCTAAAAACTCATTACACACACCTCAGGGATGTGAAGTAACAAGTGGTGAAGTGTCTGACTACTTGCCACTGAACGAATTCACTCCTACAAGTACGATTCCTTCACTCCATAGCTATAACCATCACGAAGGCACCTTGGTTGAGTTTGTTCCCCAACAATGGTGCCAAAAACGTGTGTACCTAAGTCACGAGGTCTTAGGGACTTATGTCAAAGAGACTAAATCTCATTTGCCCCACAAGTTCATATAGTGGCGGATTGACACACACTTAATTATCAATTCGAAGAACCACATGAACCAAGTGTATGAGGACGTGCACACACATGATGGAAAGTGAAGTGGTTCAGCTATCATGCATGAGAAAAGACTAACCTACCTCTCCAACTCACTCAATCTCTGGAAATGTCTGTCACGATACCACTTATAGTAGTAAACACAAATTTGAATGTTTCTCCCAGCTTTGAACTTTGAATATGGCCAACAGTGCATTCATTTCAAAGCTCTCGATGAGACGCATCTATTGGTAGTATTTTCACTGGAATCTGACAGCCACTCTTCGAGTTATGACCAAAACAGTGAATGGTAGGAAACGCCTACATTCACTCCACAACTCGTATTGGTTCACACACACACTACAGGCGTTCAAAAGTGATGGGGAGGGATAGACAACAGTCCTACACACACATTCCAAGCTTCACACACACATAAAAGATCATAGAGAAGATGAAAATCAGCAAGAAAGAAGAAAATTCGAAATTTTGGTTCTTCTCCTTCACACTGGTCAAAAAATCCTTACAAAAGAGTCACAAAGTGACTTATATACATGTGCCCTAAAAATGGTCCTTTCACACATGGGATCAGCACTTTATTGACTAATCTCTATCTTCCTACTATTTTACAAGAAATATATTACAATGAGTTGGGCTTATGCATCTAAAGCACTCCTCTAGTGCATTTACATAGCTTCGAGGGAATTTTCTAGGATTTTGAAGAAGAAATTTATGCCCATTAATTTGAAAATTTTGGGCTCCTCTTTTGTGCCTCTTTTCTCTACAACAGCCTCCGAATGCACTATCATAGTGCTTGTGTAGGCTATTTTGTCTTTTTGTGCCAAAGATATATATAGGTTTTGCTTTGCCAGTATAAGTGTCTTGAAGTCTACTATACATACATTAGAACTCGTCAGGGTAGTTTTGTTCAACTTTTCTAGATACAACCATTTTCTACATCAGGGTATTTTAATAATTGGCCATGGTCGAAAGCGGTGATGTATTTCATATGTTGGCTATTGAGGATAAGTTGGATGGTACGAATTACCCATTGTGGGCTTATATGATGTATCATGTATTGATCACAAAAGGAATGTGAAATATTGTGCAGGGTGTTGAAAAACATCCTATTACACTTGCAAATACACATACTGAAGCTGATACAGATGGCATTGAAGATGGTGATATTTTGAAAATTCTTATTCTTGCTGTGGTTTTTATTGCACCTGTTGTACAACAAATTTTTTGGGATGGCAAAGATGCTTAGACACATCCATTGATAGCCTTGTCTGTCAGACGTGCTATGATTCCTCACATAAACTCTTGTAGAATAGCTACGGATGCTTGGATACACTTAGCACATTGTATTAGGCTAGGAATGAGGCTCTTGTTGCTTACCTCCGAAAAAAATTGGAGAGTGAGCATATGAATGAAGGTGTGTTGGTGCAAAATTCCAAGCCCTCGCATTTGGCTTGAGGTTCATAACCTCTCATATCTCAGTCATTTCTCCCCTACTCATCACTTGGAGTGTCCATCCATCTTTCCCAACAGTGATATCAGAGCAAAGTTAAGGTAAAATGGGAGATGGTTTTCCTTCCTTCATTGATAAATTGGACAGGAACAACTATCAAGCATGGTCTCTAAGGATGAAGACATACTTAGAAGGAAGGAGCCTCTATGGATACATCTAAGGAGATGAGGAGATGCCCATATTCAGAAGCAAAGGACAACCTACAAGGGAAGAGCATGAAAGAATCAACACATGGTGTGCCAAGGATGCATTAGCAAGGTCTTACTTACTCAACTCAATTTCTGATTTTCTTCTTCCACATATTAGGAACTGTAAGACATCCCAAGAGACTTGGGAAACATTGTCCTCTTATTTTCTTCCAACACAAGGGCCAGGAAGAATCAGTTGTGGATTGAATTCACAACCCAAAGGAAGCAACCTAAGCAAGCTATCTCATAGTATGTGACCAAAGTTAAAGATGTAGTAGATCTGTTAGCAAGTATAGGAGAAGAAATTGAAGAGGAGCAGATTGTAAGGCAAGTTATCAATGGTATTAAAGCAGATGACAAATGGGAGAGCTTCACAATTGCCATGGACTTGTACATGGACATGCAGATTCCAGACCTTACTACACTCATGGGGCAATTATTCACTCATGAAGCCAAGCTCAACAAGAATGGAGACTCATCAAGTGGTAATAGTTCTTCTGCCTTATACACTGATAATAATAAGTCTAAAGAGAAAGGAAAGAACAAGAAGATAGAAGATGAGGAACTACCTCCCAAGCCAACTATGCAGGGAGAGGTAGATCATCAAGAGGAAGGGGCAGAGGAGGTAAGCAAGGTAGGGGGAGACCTTATAACTCCTCACCATGCAATATTTGTGGTTTATCAAACCATACTACAGATGAGTGTTTCAGGAACTTCAAGGACCAGAGAGGTAGATGTCATCAAAGATGTGGATACACACAATCAAGAGGCAGATTCAATCACCATCAAGGATATAACAACAACTACAACAACAAGTACAATGGAAACTACCAAGGAGAATACAAATCGAGAAAGGATTACAACAACTACACAGAGGAGCAAGAAGATTCTCTTCTGATTATGAACATGACTTCAAAACTAGGTATAAATGATGACCATCTCTTCTACATTGACTCTGGATGCTCAAATCATGTGGCAAGCAATGTAGCTCTTCTCTTTGACCTTGAAGATCCAAAGGGTAAGCATCAGGTACAAATAGGTGATGACACCAAGCACTCAATAATTAAGGTTGGAAATGTTAAGACCTCTGATGGGAACAAAAATCTATTGAGTAGGGTTCTATATGTACCAACTATTACCAAGAATTTGATGAGTGTTGGACAGATTGTGGAAAAAGGTTTGTATGATAAATTCAACCAATATGGAGCATTTGTGGAGGATCCCAAGCATGGGTTCAAGAGAATTTCTAAAGGAGAAAAGACAGGTAGACTTTTCACTTTTGAATTTGAGGATACAAAGAACATTGCACTCTATAGTTACAAAGATCAAACATTATCACAGCTTGAAATTTGGCACAAAAGATTAGGGCATGTAGGTGAAAGAACCTTGAAACAAATATGCAGAGATCAATGTGTGCTTGGGATACCTAATGTACCCAAGCAACACATTATTTATAAGTGTGGTGCTTGTCAGTTTGGAAAGTCTCACAAGTTACCCTTCTCAAGGAAAGGCTACATGCATGAGGACTACCTAGAACTTGTTCATACAGATGTACGGGGACCTAGCAAGGATCCCTCAATCTCTGGATCAAGGTGTTGTGTATCTTTCATTGATGATTATAGTAGGTGGACTGTATTGTACTTTATGAAGCACAAAGATGAAGTATTCAGTTGCTTTAAAAGGTATCTTGCACTTGTTGAGAATCAAATAGGGAGAAATCTAAAAAGGCTAAGGTCAGATGGAAGAGGTGAGTACGTCTCAAATGATTTTGATGCATTCTTGCAGGACAGACGAATTAAGAGAGAAATTACCACAAGGTATACTCCTGAGCAGAATGGGGTAGCAGAAAGAAGAAATAGATTGATTGTTGAAACAACTAGGTCAATGTTAAATGAGAAAAAATTACCTAATGGAATATTGCAGGATCTTTGGATGTGTAGCATATGTGCATATCCCTTCTCAGATAAGAGGTAAGCTAGACCCTAAGGCAGAGAAGTGCATCTTCATTGGATATGATCTAAATCAAAAAGGTTAGAGGTTCTACAATCCTTCAAACAAGGGATTCATGGTAAGTAGAGATGTTGTCTTTGATGAAAATGACTCTTGGTTTGATAGTGAATGCAAGAAGGTAAAACTACCTGATGACTTGGAAGAGGAGTTTCCAAGCCTTACTAAGGAGGAGCCTATTCAGAATGAAGACACCATTTCAGATGATGAAGACATCATTAACCTTGAAGATTTCAAGGCATGGAAGTCCAAAGGTAAACTGAAGATGAAGAAATTGAAAGATATACTTGAATCCTCTAATCAAGCAATCAGAAGATCACAAAGGGAGAGCAAGAAACCAATCAAATATGGGTATGACACATCTCTTGTTACTAAGCATTCTGTTTATATTACAAAAGATTTATCAATTGAAGAACCAGCATCATATGAAGAAGCTAAGACCAAGGCAGAATGGAAGGAAGCTATGGATGAGGAGATTGAAGCACTCAAAGAGAGTGATACATGGGAACTAGTACCAAAGAAGGAGTCTATGAAGGTAATTGGTTCTAGATGGATCTATAACATAAAAAGAAATTCTGATGGGTCAATAAGCAGGTACAAAGCTAGACTTGTGGCTAAGGGTTTTGCACAAACCCAAGGCATTGACTATGAGGAAACCTTCTCATCTGTGGCCAAAATGCCAACTATCAAGGTACTGATAAGTGTGGCTGCATCAAAAAATTGGAACATGTATCAGTTGGATGTAAAAAATGCATTTCTGAATGGTTGGATTTCAGAGGAGGTGTACATGTCACAACCTCCTAGATATGAGGATCCAAACAAGGTAACATATGTATGCAAATTGAATAAAGCTCTTTATGGATTGAAGCAGACACCTAGGGCATGGAACCATAGGTTGACCACATATCTTCAAGACCAAGGTTTTTTCATAAGTGAAGCAGATACTTCTCTATTCATCAAGAGAGAAGTAATTCAGAGGTAATATACCTATGTGTATATGTTGATGATATCATACTTACAGGTAATGATGCTACCAGATGATGAAGGAGTTCAAAATTAGTGACCTTGGATCACTAAAATATTTTCTTGGACTTGAGTTAGTCTATACTAACTCTGGAATTTACATTACTCAGAGAAAGTATATACTGGATATGTTGAAGAAGTTTCATTTGCTGGAAGCTAAAGTTGCAAGTACTCCAATGGAGGTAAACCTAAAGTTGAGTGCTCATGAAGGTGATGTACTTGAGGACATTGTAGGTTATCAAAGCATAGTGGGAAGCTTGAATTATGCTACCTTGACAAGGATAGACATTGCCTATGGAGTAAGTGTGCTAAGTCAGTTTATGCACAAGCCTAGGACTACATGCTGACAAAGTTTGAAGCAAATCTATTTAGCCAATTGGAAGAAATCTGCGTCGAAGCACTCACTCATCAAAGTCTGTAGAGATCCTAAAAAATCGGGGGTAATGATAAATTTGCTAAATTGATTTCTTTGTGTGTAAATGATCATTTCAAGTGATTTCACTTGGAATCATTAGCTTACTAAGTAATTAGATACTCATAAAAGGAATTTTTCCAATTCCTACTGTACTAGTTATACTGAACATTACAAGCAACAGGTGTATAATAAAAAATAGAAAGTTTTCTTGGATTCTTATATTGAGAAGTAGTCTATTTTGATCAAATCTTTTCATACATCATTTCCAAAGTAAATAGGCACTTTTATGGTGTCATTGGAAAGATAAGAGGGTCCAATTATCAACTTTGAACACAAATGGGATTGGTACTAAGCAGGATTTGGCAGTACCTACTCATCTTTTGGAGTGTCCATCCATCTTTCCCAACAAGGTGATTCTATGGAAAATTTTCTAACAAAGATCAAAGATATGAAGGAACATTTAATTTCTGCTGATGAAGTCTTGTTTGGCAGTTCACTCGTGCAGACTGTTCTGAATGGTCTTCCTGATTCATACTAGAGTTTTGCTTCTACTCTTCATTTGATGATGAAAGGCAATCCAAATGCCTTAACATTTGAGGAGTTAGTCTCTGTTCTATTGTAGGAAGATCATTCTAGGCAAAATAGGTCCATTATGCATGTTGTAGAACAAGCTTTCATGGCTAGTCGAAAGGGTAAAGTTAAATGGAGCTCTTCTACTAGTAAGCAAAAATCTACTAATTCCACACAATCAAAGAAGGATGACAAAGACGACAAGAAAATAGAAAAGCAGAAAATGTTTTGCAAGTACTATAATGAAAAGATCATGTCATAAAGAATGTCCAAAATTGGTTGCAAAAGAGGCAAAGAAAAAAGAGGTTGGAATGGTTGTTGCAAACGCATTTACACCAAAAACAGATTCTACTAATCTAGTGCATAATGAAGAATGGGTGTTTACTATTGTTTGCAACAGTGTATGTCTGTAGTAGACTCAAATGTTCGCTACTTTGATAGTGGGTAAAACAAACATATTACCTCACAGCGTAATTTCTTCACTTCACTCAAGCCTACCCACATAGGGAATACTGTCACATGCACTGACAACTCCTCTTATCTTGTCATCATAGTTGGTAAGATCATTCTGACTACTAGTGATGGTAGTCCTTTTACATTGTCAGATGCTTTATTTATGCCTGGGATCAAGAAGATTCTGTTATCAGTTTCAGCTTTAGCCAAGATTGGCTTCGTTGTGAAATTTGTTAATGATAGATGTACAATTCATGATCTCTCAAATGGCAACGTGATTATTGCTTCTAGCATTTTATGTTGTGGGTTATATAAGCTCAGAGACTATGAAAAATCTCTGAATGATTCAACATGTGTAGTACATGATTCTCAGGCAATGTTAGATGCAAAGCTTTGGCATGCACTCTTTGGTCATTTGAATTTTGCCATTTTGCTACGCTCGTAGAATTCTGAAATGGTGTCCTCTTTGCCCAAATTTGAGGCACCCAATAAACATGTATGTGAAGGCTATGTTTTGGGCAAAATGCAATATTCCTCCTTTCCAAAAGATGGTTCAATTCGAGCTATTCAAAAATTGTAGCTTGTTCACAATGATGTTTGTGGTCCTATGCAGACATCCTCTTTTGGAAACTATCTTTACTTCGTGACTTTTATTGATGATTTTTCTAGGCATGCATGGGTATATCCATTGAAAGCAAAGTCTGAAGTGTTTATGTGCTTCAAACAATTTTTGGTTTTGGCTGAAAATCTATCGGCATGTACAATGGGCACCCTCCATTTTGATCAAGGGGGGGAATATATGTCTTCTGACTTTAATGCATTTTTGGTTGAACGTGGGATAAAACATCAGTGTACAATGCCATATACACCTCAACAAAATGGAGTTACTGAATGGAAGAACAAGTCACTCATGGAGATTGCAAGGTGTATGGTCAAGAGTCAAGCTTTATCACATAGTTTCTGGATTGAGGCTATCATGTGTGCAACATATGTACTTAATAGGAGTCCCACTAAAGCATTTCAGACCATCACTCCATATGAGGCTTGGCATGGTCGTAAGCCATCTGTTGCTCTCATGCATGTTTTTGGTTGTCTAGCATATGCATTAGTGCCTAAAAAACAACGTAGGAAATTGGATGATAAAGTAGTGAAATGTAAAAAAGAATTTTATTTTAGATAAAGACCAAGAAAGATGAAGAGAGCCATGAATAAAAAGCTTGAGATATGACTATGCATATATTCACTTCAAAGGTGTTGATATATTTAGGTAGTGATGTGTATGAACACACTAGGACCACTGGGCACTCCCTTTTTAGGAGATTTTTTCCCCCAGCTTGTATATATGCCTATTGCCCTAACATGTTATATATCCTTGTACAAAACATTCAGTATTTTGTGTTGTGCTCCAAGCTTCTTCTTCTTCCTTGTGTTGTTTACGTGCTTTGGCAGACCTCAAACTCCAACAATTGGTATCAAATCAGGTCGCCGCTTCATCTAGGGCATCATCGACATCCATTCGATCACAGTCTCAGAGTTGCATGAAATTTGGTGAGCATACTCAGAGTGATTAGGAGGTCAAAACAGCTTCGTTTTGTGTAGCTGAAATTGTAATCTAAGCTCATTTTGGCCTCCGAATGCACTATCATAGTGCTTGTGTAGGCTATTTTGTCTTTTTGTGCCAAAGATATAGATAGGTTTTGGTTTGCCGGTATAAGTGTCTTGAAGTCTGCTATACATTTAGTAGAACTCGTCAGGGTAGTTTTGTTCAACTTTTTTAGATACAATCATTTTCTACATCAAGATATTTTAATCACTGGCCATGGCTGAAAGCAGTGATGTATTTCGTATGTTGGCTATTGAGGATAAGTTGGATGGTACAAATTACCCATTGTGGGCTTATATGATGTATCATGTATTAATCACAAAAGGTTGTGGAATATTGTGTAGGGTGTTGAGAAACATCCTATTACACTTACAAATACACATACTGAAGTTGATACAGATGGCATTGAAGATGGTGATATTTTGCAAATTCTTGTTCGTGTTGCAGTTTTTGTTGCACCTACTGTACAACAAATTTGTTGGGATGGCAAAGGTGCTCAGACACATCCATTGATAGCTTTGTCTATCAAACGTGCTATAATTCCTCACATTAACTCTTGTAGAATAGCTACGGATGCTTGGATACACTTACCACATTGTACCAGGCTACGAATGAGGCTCGTGTTGCTTACTTCCAAGAAAAATTGGAGAGTGAGCATATGAATGAAGGTGATTCTATGGAAAATTTTCTAACAAAGATCAAAGATCTGAAGGAACATTTAATTTTTGCTGATAAAGTCTTGTTTGGCAGTTCACTTGTGCAGACTGTTCTAAATGGTCTTCCCGATTCATACTAGAGTTTTGCTTCTACTCTTCATTTGATGATGAAAGGCAATCCAAATGCCTTAACATTTGAGGAGTTAGTCTTTGTTCCATTGCAGGAAGATCAGTCTAGGCAAAACAAGTCCATTATGCATGTTGTAGATCAAGCTTTCGTGGCTAGTCAGAAGGGTAAAGATAAATGGAGCTCTTCTACTAGTAAGCAAAAATCTACTAATTCCACACAATCAAAGAAGGATGACAAAGACGACAAGAAATTAGAAAAGCAGAAAATGTTTTGCAAGTACTATAATGAAAAGGATGATGTCATAGAGAATGTCCAAAATTTGCTTCAAAAGAGGCAAAGAAAAAAGAGGTTGGAATGGTTGTTGCAAACGCATTTACACCAAAAACAGAGTCTACTAATCTAGTGCATAATGAAGAATGGGTGTTTACTATTGTTTGCAACAGTGTATGTCTATAATAGATTCAAATGTTTGCTACTTTGATAGTGAGGAAAACAAACATATTACCTCACAACGCAATTTCTTCACTTCACTCAAGCCTACCCATATAGGGAATACTGTCACATGCACTGACAACTCCTCTTATCTTGTCATCACAGTTGGTAAGATCATTCTGACTACTAGTGATGGTAGTCCTTTTACATTGTCAGATACTTTATTTGTGCCTGGGATCAAGAAGATTCTGTTATCAGTTTCAACTTCAGCCAAGATTGGCTTGGTTGTGAAATTTGTTAATGATAGATGTACAATTCATGATCTGTCAAATGGCAACGTGATTATTGCTTCTGGCATTTTATGTTGTGGGTTGTATAAGCTCATAGACTATGAAAACTCTTTGAATGATTCAACATGTGTAGTACATGATTTTCAGGCCATGTTAGATGCAAAGCTTTGGCATGCACTCTTTGGTCATTTGAATTTTGCCATTTTGCTACTCTCATAGAATTCTGAAATGGTGTCCTCTTTGCCCAAACTTGAGGCACCCAGTAAAACATGTGTCTGAAGGATATGTTTTGGGCAAAATGCAATATTCCTCCTTTCCAGAAGATGGTTCGATTTGAGCTATTCAAAAATTGTAGCTTGTTCACAGTGATGTTTGTGGTCCTATGCAAACATCCTCTTTTGGAAACTATCTTTACTTCGTGACTTTTATTGATGATTTTTCTAGGCATGCATGGATATATCCATTGAAAGCAAAGTCTGAAGTGTTTATGTGCTTCAAACAATTTTTGGTTTTGGCTGAAAATCTATCAGCATGTAAAATGGGCACCCTCCATTTTGATCAAGGGGGGGAATATATGTCTTCTGACTGTAATGCATTTCTAATTGAGCATGCGATAAAACATCAGTGTACAATGCCATATACACCTCAACAAAATGTAGTTACTGAATGGAAGAACAGGTCACTCATGGAGATGGCAAGGTGTATGGTCAAGAGTCAAGCTTTATCACATAGTTTCTGGCTTGAGGCTATCATGTGTGCAACATATGTACTTAATAGGAGTCCCACTAAAGCATTGCAGTCTATCACTCCATATGAGGCTTGGCATGGTCGTAAGCCATTTTTTGCTCACATGCATGTTTTTGGTTGTCTAGCATATGCATTAGTGCGTGAAAAACAACGTAGGAAATTGGATGATAAAATAGTGAAATGTAAAAAAGAATTTTGTTGTAGATAAAGACCAAGAAAGATGAAGAGAGCCATGAATAAAAAGCTTGAGATATGACTATGCATATATTCACTTCAAAGGTGTTGATATATTTAGGTAGTGATGTGTATGAACACACTAGGACCACCGGGGTACTTTTCTCCCTTTTTAGGAGGTTTTTTCCCCCAGCTTGTATATACGCCTATTGCCCTAACATGTTACATATCCTTGTACAAAACATTCAGTATTTTGTGTTGTGCTCCAAGCTTCTTCTTCTTCCTTGTGTTGTTCGCGTGCTTTGGTAGACCTAAAACTCCAACAATTGGTATCAAAGCAGGTCGTCACTTCATCTAGGGCATCATCGACATCCATCCCATCACGGTCTTAGAGTCGAATGAAATTTGGTGAGCATACTCAGAGTGATTAGGAGATCAAAACAGTTTCATTCTGCATAGCTGAAATCGTGATCTAAGCTCATTTTGGCCTCTGAATGCACTATCATAGTGCTTGTGTAGGCTATTTTGTCTTTTTGTGCCAAATATATATATAGGTTTCGATTTTTCAATATAAGTGTCTTGAAGTCTGCTATACATTTAGTAGAACTCGTGAGGGTAGTTTTGTTCAACTTTTTTAGATACAATCATTTTCTACATCAAGGTATTTTAATCACTAGCCATGGCTGAAAGCGGTGATGTATTTTGTATGTTGGCTATTGAGGATAAGTTGAATGGTACAAATTACCCATTGTGGGCTTATATTATGTATCATGTATTGATCACAAAAGGACTGTGGAATATTGTGTAGGGTTGCAAATTCTTGTTCGTGCTACGGTTTTTGTTGCATCTACTGTACAACAAATTTGTTGGGATGGCAAAGATGCTCAAACACATCCATTGATAGCCCTGTCTGTCAAACATGTTATGATTCCTCACATTAACTCTTGTAAAATAGCTACGGATGCTTGGATAGACTTACCACATTGTACCAGGCTAGGAATGAGGCTCGTGTTGCTTACTTCCGAAAAAAATTGGAGAGTGAGCATATGAATGAAGGTGATTCTATGGAAAATTTTCTAACAAAGATCAAAGATATGAAGGAATATTTAACTTTTGCTGATGAAGTCTTGTGCCTACTATGGCCACTTCTAGTTGTGAGGCTGAGTATAGGGTAGCTTTCATAGCTACTATTAAGTGTGTGTGGCTCAGATGCCTTATGGCTAATTTGGGTGTTGATCAGTCTTGTGCCACCACCATCTTCATTGACAATCAGATCTCATTGGCAATTGCAAGGAACCTTGTGTTCCATGCTTGCCCTAAGCACATTGAGGTTCATTATCATTATGTCAGGGGGAGGTTCTCCACTGGAATGATGAGCTTGGCATATGTGCCCATGCTGGAGAACATTGCAGACCTTTTCATGAAGGCTCTGCCTAGGCAGAAGTTTGAAGCTTTCTGCAAAGCTTTGGGCTTTCTTTGTTTTGTGGATCACATAGCTTGGCACTTCCTTATACATGAGTGCCAGCTCCTTGTTCACCACATCACTCCCAAGGGGGATTTTTTGATATATTTAGGTAGTGATGTGTGTGAACACACTAGGACTATCGGGGCACTTTTTTCCCTCTTAGGAGATTTTTTTCCCCCGGCTTGTATATATGCCTATTGCCCTAATGGGTTACACATCTTTGTATATTCTAGTGGTAATACATTTTGTATTGTGTGTTGTGCTCCAATCTTCTTCTTCTTCCTTGTGCTGTTCGTGTGCTTCCGCAGACCTTAAACTCCAACAAAAGGATCCTAATTAGTGTACCATAGTTAGGAATAAATTAGGAAATTAATAAATCAAGTGAATAACAATGTATTATTCATGATCCAATTAGAAATTTGTGGCTATATTAGGCAATCAAGGCATTGGAAAATAAGAGAGTTCATTGTTATAGTGAAGATAGATGTGTCAAGAGAAATCGAAGACTCAGAAATGGTGCATCTTGTCGATCAAGATGCACCATTTCTGAGTCATGGAAAGTTTTTTGTGTTTAACAATTAGGAATATAAGTCGAGAGATAAGGAATCCATGTCCAGAAGTATTTTGTAAAACCTACTGTATTCTTAGAGAAATTTATGTTAGAAGTCACCTATATCAAAGTCGCCATTTTTTAACATCAGTTTTAAAACAAATCTTGATCTTAGTGATCATACAATGAATTGTTAAGTGTAATCAAGTGTTTATTAAATCTTAAAGATGCACAAGGATCATGCAAAGGTTCTTATATACCTTGAAGCATTAAAACTTGTGACATTGGCAAGTAATGAAGTTGAATCTTGAAGCAAACTTTTAGGAGGAAGTTGGAGTTCAGAATTGAAGAAGGAGATAGAGATCAATCTAAGAATTAGAAACATTTGAATTGTTTGTGTAAAGTTCTTGTCTATACTTAATATAGAGGTGTTCTAAGATCAAGGTAGGCTTGACATTGGAGAATTAAAAGGTCTCCATCAGTGGTATCAGTCCTGGAGAAGTATATCAAGTCAAGGGATCGAAGAAAAAGACTCGATTAGTGGAATTTTAATATCGAAGCTGAAGAAAGTATTGGACGGCTAAAGTTTTACAATAGAACTTTAGAAGGATACGAAGGAAATCCAAAAGGATTAGAAGAAGCAAAGAATTAATTTGAAAGGTACATTCCATAATTGTAGTACACTTATTTCTTAAGTAACAAAAGGATGGGAGAAAGCATCTAGATAGAAAAGCTTGGTAGAGAGAACTATCCAACATGGTCTATAAGGATGGAAGATCACTTATGGGCAAAGATTTGATGGCCTAAATCATACGAGAGGAAGAGAAGCCTGAATTTAAAGATCCTAGTCTTCCAACTAGGGAAGAACTTGCAGAGTTGAAGAATTGGATGAAGAAAGATGTTCAAGCATGGCTATTAATGACTATCTCTTGCCACATTAGAGGGCTAGAGAGTGAAACTTATATAAGGAATGCTTTGGAGGAACATTTCCAAAACACAACCAAGGCGAGGAAGGCTTCATTATGGGCTGAATTTACAACCTTCAAAAAGAAAGCTTCACAATCAATTTCTGATTATGTGACAAAGATGAAAGATATTGCAAATTGCTTAGGAGCAATTGATAAATTGGTAAGGCAGATCCTTACAGGGTTAAGAGGTGATGAAAGTTGGAGACCTTTCATATTTTCAATTGTATTATCATTAGATCATTGTAAGATTTTTGTATGTATTATTTATGCTCATGTTCCTTCACAAATTAAAGGGAAGATGGATCCAAAAGCAGAAAGGTGTGTATTCATTGGATATGACAACAATAAAAACGGATACAGACTATACAACCCAAGCAACAAAGGTTTTTTGGTGAGTAGAGATGTAGTGTTTGATGAGAATAGTTCTTGGTATGAAGATTCATGCAAGAAATTCAGCTTATGACAATGAAGAAGATTTTCCAAATCTTGTCAAGGACAACCCTCCTAAAGTTGAAGAGCAGGATACCTTAGAAGATTATGAAGTATCTCATATTGAAATATTCAAAATATGGAAGACTAAAGGTAAAGCTAAAGTGCAGGAGCTTGGACAAGAGGCAGAATCATCACACCATGATCTAAGAAGATCTATGAAGGAGAAAGGGAAACCAGAGAGGTATGGATATGACACCTCTCTTGTTACTAAACACTCAATTTACTTAGCACAGGATCTAAGTCAGGAAGAACCCTCAACATTTGAGGAGGCCAGAGAGAAATCAAAATGGAAGCGTGTAATGGAAGAGGAAATTGAAGCGCTTAAGGAAAACAACACTTGGGAATCGGTTCCCAAGATGGTTTTACAAACTAATAGGTTCAAGATGGATTTACAAACTAAAGAAGAATTTTGATGGCTCCATTAACAGGTATAAGGCAAGGCTTGTGGCAAAGGGCTTTGCACAAACTCAGGGAATTGATTATAGGTTCAAGATGGATTTACAAACTAAAGAAGAATTTTGATGGTTCCATTAACAGATATAAGGCAAGGCTTGTGGCAAAGATGGATTTTCTATTAAAGTAATAGGTTCAAGATGGATTTACAAACTAAAGAAGAATTTTGATGGTTCCATTAACAGGTATAAGGCAAGGCTTGTGGCAAAGGGCTTTGCACAAACTAAGGGAATCGATTATGAAGGAACTTTTTCTCATGTGGCAAAGATGCCTACAATCAGAGTTCTACTTAGTATTGCTTCTTCCAAGAATTGGAAGATGCTCCAATTGGGTGTAAAAAATGCATTTCTTAATGGATGGATAACAGAAGAAGTGTATATGGCACACCCACCTGGGTTTGAGAATCAAGTATATCATGATTATGTGTGTAAACTTAATAAAGCTCTGTATGGACTCAAACAAGCTCCAAGGCCTTGGAATCACAGACTTGTTACCTTCTTGCAGGATAAAGGATTTCAACCTAGCAAGGCAGATCCATCACTCTTTATCGAAAAGAGTAATTTTGAAGTCATCTATTTATCTGTGTATGTGGATGATATTATACTTATAGGAAATAATGCAGATGGAATAAAGAAGATCAAGGATCGGATGAAAGAAGAGTTTAAGATAAGTGACTTAGGTTCACTTACATACTTCTTAGGATTGGAAGTAGTCTACATAGATCATGGTTTATTCCTTACTCAAAGGAAGTATATCAGAGACTTGTTGACAAAGTTCAAGATGCAAGATTGTAAGATTGTAGGCACTCCAATGGAAGTCAATCACAAACTAAATTCACATGAAGGTGAAGTCATAGAATATATCACAAGTTATCAAAGCCTTGTGGGTAGTTTAAACTATGCCACCTTGACAAGAGTAGATATATGTTATAGTGTGAGTGTGCTAAGTCAATTTATGCACACACCCAGGAAACCTCACATGGATGCTGCCAAGAGGATACTCAGATATCTAAAGGGAACCATAAATGAAGGGTTATATTACCCTTATGTATTTGATCTAGGTTTAAAGTTGTTCTCTGATGTAGATTGGGCTGGCTCCAAGGAAGACAAAAGTAGTACCTCAGGATACCTCACATTTGTAGGGTCAAAACTTGTTTCATGGTCATCTAAGAAGCAACCTACAGATGCTCTCTCTTCTACAGAAGCAGAATACAGAGGTCTTGCTATAGCTACTCAAGACGCAATGTGGATGAAGACACTATTTACAGATCTTGGATTGGAGGTTGGAACTCCAAATATTTTTGGTGATAACATGAGTTCCATTATTTTGGCTGCCAATCCAATTTTCCATGCTAGGACTAAACATATTGAAGTACATTATCATTATGTAAGAGAGAAGATTCTAAGCAAGGAAATTCAGCTACCATATGTTTCAACTCATCAACAATGTGTAGACATGTTGACAAAGGCATTGGATGGTTCTAAACTCAACAGATTCAAATCTATGATTGGTTTGCACGTAATATTGGAAGATTAAAGAACTCAAGCACATTAGGCTTGAGGGGGAGCTGTTGGAGCAAATTCTTGACAAGCCTATGATGGCTTGAGTATCACACAATTATGGAGTCATGAAGAAAACAATCGAAGTAATGAAGAGTTCTCTTGTGAAGTCACTCTTGTAACTCTTTGAGAAAATTCGTGATTGAGTTAGCTGAAGAATCAACTCCAGAAATCCGTGATTGGGTTAGTTGAAGAATCAATCACTAAAAGATAGGAAAAGTGATTTAAGTGAGCTAGATTTCAAAATTCAAATCTTGGCTCCAATACTCACTATATATACATGTGATTTAGTCACGGGATTTGTCGCTACTTTAGCAGAGCTTCTTGCCATATCAAAGTGTGATCTCAAGGCACACATATGTACAAGTAAGTTCATGGTAATTTTCCACTCAATAGACATTTGATTTCATGATCAATTGTGACCATATCTTCATGCCTATGTGAGTGTATTGTTCTCTGTCATAGTCTTCAGTTTTTCAGTCAGATTGCAGAAAGGATTTCTCTTAGCATACTCTATCTTTTTCAATACTTTGAATTGGTAATGGTAGCTCTCTAAGACTACAAAGTTTCATTTCATTTGGATCTATGAACTGTGAGTAATGTTCATCAGAAGCAGTATGGTTGAGGAGGATCCTATGGCGCATAGGAATACAAGGAAATGAGGCTAGAGGGTTGAAGTGTGACAACCAAAGCTGCATGGCCATCACCAAGAATCCTGTTTTCCATGCACGTACCTTGCACATAGAAATTCAGTATCACTATGTGCATGAGTTGATTGAGGATGGGGTCGTGGAGATAAGCTATTGTCCAACTAAAGAAAATGAAGTAGACATCTTCATCATGGCTCTTGGGAGAGAGAAACTTCATAGACACTTTCCAAATCTTGGCATTGGACCAAGGAGGTAGTTCATTGCAAGGTGGACATTGAGGGGGGGTGTTAGATATACTCAATACTCCACCAGTAAGTGACCACAAATGATCCATGGTGCTCTATGCTGTCATGACTCCATCATGAGGAGAAGCCATTGAGAGCCTAGACATTTGTGGAACCCTAACTTCCAAGTTAGATGAGCTCTATGTGTGACCATTGTTGGTAATACATGATCTTTGTGAGCCTAGCCATTAGATTAGATAGGGCATAAACTTCTGGGCCATTGGGTTGCCATTCAAGGTGAAAATAAAAGCCTTGTGGTGTTGTGCAATTTCCCCATAGAAGCTTAATTGGGGAAGTGAAGAGGGGGGCTTGCTCCCTTCTACAGGATTTTGGGGGTCTATCCCTTGACCCGTGGGGCCGAGATAATAACTTCTTGTCGTGAAGATATTGTCAAATTGTGTATTTTGTTGACTATTTTGTATCTCCTGACTACATGTATCTATACCAACTCCCATTGTAAAAGCTATATAAGCATGGCCCATGTTGAGGTTTATATAGCATTGCACACTAATAATCCCTTCATTTAGATGGTAATTTGACAATTTGAGTTCTCTATCTCTCAATCTGCGTCTATCTTTGTTTGTGTTTTTTTCTCAACTCTCTCTACTAGTCTATTCTGCTATGTTGTTGTTTTCTTACAATGGATATGCCGACTAAATTAGCTCAATTTATACCTGTCAAGACTACTTCTCAAGAATTGAAAAATAATATTTGTAAATCAACTTTATTGATTGTATGATCTTACGATCTTCGAGGAGACATAGTTTTTGATAGAGTTGCTAAATTTACAAGTCACTTTTGGTGAGTCGTATTTAGTAGACTTGAAACTAAATTGAGCATGAGTACAATTGACCATCCCATATGGATGGACAAAGTGAAAAAGTCAACCAGAGCTTAGAAGACATACTCAGAGCTTATGTGAATTCCAAACAAAGTGATTGAGACGATTATTTTTCTAGTTGTGCCTATGATAGTGCCAAGAGTTCATCAAGTGAATTCAATCCATTCATGTTGATGTATGGGTTCCAAATTATGTCTCCATATGTAGTTGGACTCCAAAATCAAAGGATACAAGGAGATCAAGAATTCATTCAAAACATGAACTTTAAGCTCAAGTTAGCTAAAGAAAACTTAAAAAGGTCTCAAGATCAAGCTAAATCATATGTTGATCCAAAAAGATGTGAAGTCTCTTTTCAAGATGGGGATCAAGTTTATCTTCAAGTTCCAAATAGATCAAAGTTTAAGACCAGTAAATGCATTACCAAGAAATTGTGGTCCTTTTCAAATTACAAGAAAATTTGGCATGTGGGCATATGAATTACAACTTCCAGAAGAAAGTTGAATTCATCATGTGTTTCATGTTAGCTGACTTACAAAGAGCTTGACAAATTCAGATAATTTTGTCAAGCAACAGATATTGCTTCCACTTCTAGTAAGTGAAACACTTCTGCATGAACCTAGAAGGATATTTTGCACCCAAGGAAAACATACAAGAAGTCATTTGTACAATGAGTGCTTAGTAAAGTGGAAGGATGGAAATGAGGAGAATTCCATTTTATGGAATGACTCTCCACAATCGAGTAAAGGTTTTCCACTTTTTAACTTTAAGTTTGAAACTAAATGAATGTATGAACACATATTCCTCAAGGTTAGAACATGAGGCTTGGGGGATAGCGTAGAATTACACACACACACACACACATACATACATACATACATATATATACATATATATATATATATATATATATATATATCAAATTTTGAGGACAAAAATTACTTCAACAAAAAAAAAGAATGTTATAAATGGCTTTGACTTAGGTTAAGCCTTGGATTTTCTATAGCAAAGTCAACTAAGTAACTTGGCTTAGTGGTTAATTCTCAAGGATAGGAAGGAGGAGTTCTAGGGTTCGAATCCCATGAGAGATGTGGTGAGTATTTTGCCCAAGACCTCAAAGGCCTTCTAGAAGGTTTCACTTGAGTTAATACAAGTGTACTAGGACACATCATTGACCAACTGCTCTAGTGAACTCTAGAGAACTCGTACAAATGGAAGACATGTAACCACTTTCCTAGTTCAACTGCCCCTTGAGGGAGGCAATATATGTGAGGCTTGGTTGGGGGAAGAGCAATAACAAAATAGCTCAATATATATAAAGAAAAGTACATAAAAGAAAACCTATTATCAACTAATCAGCCAGTTGACAAGGTAAGTGTGTTGTCACTCTCTGTAGATAAGATATGTTGGTGAAGTCCAATGAAATAATCTCTTAAGCATGAAAATGAAATGTTGAAGATGAATTCCTCCTTTTGATGTCCACACACACACATACACACACACACACACACACACATATATATATATATATATATATATATATATATATATATATATATATATATATATATATATATATATATATATATATATATATATATATATATATATATATATATATATGTATATGTATATGTATATGTGTGTGTATGTATGTATGTATGTATGTATGTATGTATGTGTGTGTGTATATATATATATACACACACACACACACACACACACACACACATATATATATATATATATATATATATATATATATATATATATATATATATATATATATATATATATACATATATATATATATATATATATATATATATATATATATATATATATATAAGAGGGACTTTGGCTAAGGCCTAGTTTCCCTTGCTAGAACCAATAAAAGAATACTTGTTATCAGGATCTTGCTCACACTCACACAAAGGTTACGAATGCAAAAAACACACAGAAAAATAGAGATGCCAAGAGACGAGACTGAATGCAGTATTGGGTGCAATCTCCCCCCCATGCACTTTGTTTCGACAATCCACAGAGTGCATATATTTATAGGAATTTTTTATTATGTCGAAAAGAGTGGTTACATGAGAGCGGCTTCAAAAAGCATACGTGAAAGTAAAAGTTGGTGACTTTCATAGAAAGCCTTTGCTTTTAATATCATAAATTATGGTCTACAATGACCCTTATTCTAACCACTATTTTTCTAACTATTTCTAACAATAGAACCTTCTACGCGGATTTATTTACAAACTAAATTATAAGTCAGATTATTGATGTCCGCCCTTTCACGTCTTTCATGCCCTCACGAACCTTCAGCTTCTATATCAAAAACACCAAAACACATTAATACATTAATACATTAATAAATTAACACTCCAACAATGCCTTGTTCAACATGTTCCATAACTTATAACATGCCCCTCAGTTGAAAAAGCAACTGACCTCACTTGATAAAAATAAACATAAACATGGATGGCTAGTCACATGTTCCATCACTGAATGAAAATAAGCATGTGCCATGTTGAAAGAAAAACATGCATGGAAATGTTCATGGAGGAATTACATTAATGTGTTTGTGTATGATATGCAAAAATTAAGTGGTCATAATGAGGTGTTAATTGTGTTTTATGTATCCATTGACATTCTTCAATGGAGTGATTTTTGTACTTAACTAAATAACAATGATATTGAGTACATGTGCGTGTAGTAGTGACATCATGATCAATTATTTTCTCAAGAACCAAGATTTCAGATTGTTCTTCAATTAAAGGAGGGTCATCAAGAAGTGGAGTGAGTGGTAAAGTTCCTTTAAATGGTTTAAGTAAACTAATATGAAAAGAGTTATGTATATTCCAATGAGATGGTATATCTAATCTAAATGAATTATCATTAATTTTTTGGATAATGCAAAACGGTCCATAATAGCATGGTGCAAGTTTAATTTTAGGATGATGCAAAATATTTTTGAGACGTCTTTTAATGATATGCAAACACACAAGATCATTTTCCTTGAATTCCTTAGCTAATCATTTTGTATTGATATTACGTGTGTATCGCTCTTGACTTTACCTAATGTGCTCGTGAACATCATGAAGTATAGAAATGTGATCTTGAGCAATAGAATCAGCCATCGGAATGTCAGTTTGGATGAGTGACATGGGAGTGGGAAGCTTTTTACCATAAACAATTTCAAAAGGTGCACGACCAATAGTGGTGTGTGTGGTGTTATTGTAAGCAAATTGAAGCAATGACAACTTTTCATCCCAGTTGATGGGACTATCTAATGAATAACAACACAATAAATCAAGAATAGTACTATTTGTACCCTCACTTTGTCCATTACTTTCGGGATGAAATGCAGAGCTAAAATCTATTTTAGAACCAAAATGTTGAAATAAGGCAACCCAAAAATGATTACAAAATCTAACATCACGATTAGATAACAATAATTTAGGAAATCCATGATGTGGAAAAATGCATTTAATAAATAATTTTACAGCTTGAGGTGCAGACAAAGATTTTCTACATGGAATGAAATATGCATATTTACTAAACCTATCAACTATTGTCCAAATCATATCATTATGTGATGAAGTGATGGGAAGACCTTTGATAAAATCCATAGAAATTCGTTCCCATGGTTTGTTCGGAATGGGAAGTGGCATTAATAATCCAAATGGTTTACCATGACACGTTTTACATGCTGACATACAATGCATTGAGAAACATAATGTGCAATATCTTTTTCCATGTGTGGCCAAAAGAAGAAATCTTTGCAGGCAGAAATGGTGCTTTGTATGCCTCTATGACCCATGGAACATGGTTCATGCATTTCTTTGATGACAAAATCTTTAAAAGCTTGGGTTATGCATAATCTATGTTGAAAATAAAGAAAACCATTATGAAATGTATAATGTTCATCAGATAAAGATGCACCATTGTTGAAGTCATGCCATGCACATGAGAAATACAAGTCAGATGCATAAGTGGAAACCATTTCGTGAAAATAATGTAGTTGGATGGCAGAAATATTATGCAAAACAACAAAATGTGAAGGAAATCGGCTAAGAGCATCAGCTACAACATTAGCTTTACCAGGCTAATATTGGATCATGGGTTCAAAATTTTGAATGAATGATGCCCATTTAAGATGGCAATCAGAGATTAAGGGCTGATTTAATAAATGCTTAATAGCCTGTTGATCAGTTTTGATTAAGACCTCAGAGCCCATAAGATAGTGTTTCTAGATTTGCAAAGCATGCACAACCGCTAACAATTCTTTATCATATGTACTATAATTCTTTTCAGAGGGCTTAAGCTTCCTACTCTCAAATGCAATGGGATGATCATTTTGCATTAAAACAACACCTATCCTTGAAGCACTAGCATCAATAACAACATGAAAGGGGTTGTGAAAAATCAGGTAATTGTAAAACAGGTGCATGTGAAAGTGCATGTTTGAGTTTTTCAAATGATTGTTGTTGGGTAAGTCCCCATGCAAATTTTATTTTCTTTTTCAATAACAAGGTAAGAGGCAGTGCGAAATAATAAAAATTTCGAACAAACTTTCTATAGAAACTAGCCAACCCAAGAAAAGAACGAACATCATTGACTGATTGTGGTGTAGGTCATTCTAATATAACTTCAATCTCTTTTTTGGATCCACATGCACACCTTCACTTGAAATAATATGTCCTAGATATTCTAGCTTACATTGAAAGAAGTAACTCTTTTTAGGATTAGCGTAAAGTGTGTTCTCTCATAGTAAATGAAAAACTATTTTAAGATGCTTCTCATGCTCACTATCATTCTTATTGTAAACAAGTATATCGTCGAAAAATACAAGACCAAAAGCTTGGTAATCAAGAAAAATTTTGTTCATCATTCGTGCAAATGTATCAAGGGCATTAGTAAGTCCAAAGGGCATTACCATAAATTCATAATGGCCTATTTGAGTTCTAAATGCAGTCTTAAAAATATCACTTTGCATCATACGAATCTGATGGTATCCCGATTTTAGATCAATTTTAGTAAAAACACAAGCTCCTCATAATTTATCTAAAAGATCATCTATTCGAGGAATAGGGTATCTATTATTTATTGTGATCTTGTTAAGGGCTCTATAATCAATGCACATTCGATAACTTTTATTCTTCTTCTCTACTGAGAGAACTGGTGCTCCAAATGGGGAAGAACTAGGCCTTATAAGCCCTTTCTATAGTAGGTCTTTTACTTGGTTTTCTATTTCCTTTTGGTGTAGTGGGCCATGTCTATAAGGTGCTTTATGAGGAGGAGAACTAGCAGGAGCTAAGTCTACACTATGGTCAAAGGATCCTCGAGATGGTGGTAGTTCAGAGGGATACTCAGACATAAAACAATCCTTATAAGTAGTCATGAAAGTTTTATGTGCATCATCAAGTGTATGAGTATAATCATTGATGACATTGACAAAAACAATGCATGAATTGAATCCTTTCCTAAATTCACATTTTACTTGAGTATGACTAATAAATGGAAATAGTTGGAAATCATGCCGTGCAGACAAAGTAATGATTTGACCTTTAAATTCAAAGTTAAAGGTATGTGTTGAAGTATTTCGATGGTGATGCACCACAGTGCACTCTCCTTCTCGAGAGCTTCACGATGATATGCCCATTGTAGAAAACCGAGCTCCTAAGCCCGCACACAGTACTCCGCACAGAGGCTGCAGAATACACAGAAAACACAGTACACAGGGAGCACGGAGATAGACTTCTTAGGTCTTACAAATGCGGTCGAACTTATAGTCTGTGACTAATCAGGCCACTATATGTTTTATTAAAGAAAATATACAAAGAAGTGTCCAGTGGCCATTTGGCCTTTAACATGGACACTAACGGTAACAATCTCCCACTAAAGGCCAGCATGGCCAAAGTAACTATGGGAGAAAATAAAGAATGATAAAGAATACATGAGTGTAAGTATACAAACTATACCTCCCACCAGATGGGCATGTTACACAGTATACAAGTGACTGTTGTTAAACGCGCGTTGCCGTTAGAGACGCGTTTAAGCTCTTTTTGGGTTCTTGGGAGTGGAAGGGGTCTGAATAATCAGAGGCCCTATACTTGATTTTCCCGATTAATCACTCACACCACAGTACCTTAATGTTTAAATCTCTGTTAATACGAATTAATCTCCAGACTCTGGTTCGTTCTCCCACCGTATTACTATCTGTACTCAGACCTTACCGATTATGCTCTGGTTGATACGTTCTCATCACACAGTGCCGGAACTATTCATTACTGTAATACAGACTCACAAGTCTTACTTACTGGAACAGCGTTAAACACAATTGACGATAATCAAACAAAAGTGAGATAACACAGTACTACTCAGAATTCTCCAACATAACACAACAGAAACTCCATAGAACGTATCGCCCAGACAGACAGTCTGGCGATTCTTCTGGTCGTCTCCGAAGCATCCTTTCATTAGATTATAAATGGTTACATCTCTTCGTAGCGACCTTTCGATTCGTGCGGAATATGAAAATGGAAAGATTTACAATTGCCAATCCGGTGGCTTACACTGGCACGCACGGTGGACTTGAACCCGCAGGTATACAAAATACTATGGCTCATCAACTATAGCTTGAAGATACATTGTTCTAGCTAATTTAAACGTTCTTGCAATCTTTTGCTTTAGCGAGTCTAACATTTTTTTCAGAATCTCTGGTTCTACGAGTTGAGCATCAGTTCTTACTGAACTTGTTGCAATTACCTGGCTCATCAAAATTTCTGCCTGTGTTTGCAGAAAGGCTTCCTGCAGATAAAAGTCATTTGCCAAAGTTGCATCTCGATTCACTTTCATGTCTTGAATTTGTTTATCAACTCTAGATAATCTTTCTGCTTGAGCACCCAATTGGTTCTCTCTTCTCTCCAATTCTTGATTCTGAAATCGGATGGTCCGGTAATAAGCATCACGCTCTCTTCGAATTGCTGGAATCTCTTTCTGGAGCTGAGCGACCAATGTCATCTGGTTTTTAAGAGCAGCATTTGATTCACACACGTTTGCATTTGCAAACTAGAGCTCTGTATTGGTTTTCTTTAGTAAATTTGTCATTTCTTGTCCTTTCTGCACGGCTTCATCCAATTGTTCTCTAGTTTCTTTTAACAAGTTTTCCAATGCTATGCAGGCATCCTCTTTATCCTTAACTGACTGCTGTAACTGAAGAATTTCTGCATCAGCAGCACATAATAAATCATCTTTGGCTGTTACTTCAGCCAATGCAGCATCTTTTTGACTGATCATTGTTTCCTTTTCAACAAGGTGTGCTTGACGTTGTTTAATCTGGAAGTGTAGATTATGATTCTCTGCGTTCACTGCATCTACCTCTTCCTGCAGTGGAATGATATCCGCTTCTAAAACATCAACTTTATGTTGTAGTTCGTGTCTGAGATTATCAGTAATCTTCTTCATCTGTTGTGGTAGTTGTTGCGACAAGTGGATCAACATATGAACCATGGATGCTAGCTCAGTAATCATAGGAATCGAAGGAACCGGAAGAGGAGGACGTGGTTGAGATGAAGAAGTTGTCAGGAGTTGATGGGAATTGGGTGGAGAATAATTAGGTGAAGAGGATGATGAATCCGGTGCTTCAAGTACAATCGGTGGAATGGGAACAATGGGTTTAAGTGGAGGTTCGGGTGGAGGAGTGGGTTGCAGATTGTTAGCTGCTTCGGTAAGTTGCTGAGTAGTTACTTCAGGTTGGGCAATTGAAGACTCTACTGCCGTAGTCAATTCTTGGAAAATTTCTGCAACAATAACCTGTGCATCTTCTTGCACATCTTGTTTGGATTGCTGCTGAGATTCTTCCTTAGAAGATCTGTCTTCAGAATTGGTAGTAACACTTTGATCTTGTTGCTGGGTTGGAGATGACTGAGCGGATGAATCATGATGAATCGATGTAGCTGTGTCGTGGAAAATCTCTTCTTCATTTTTGTCTGCTTTATTTCCAGCGGCAGACCCTTGCACTTGACTGTCAGACAAACTTATCCGGATTCGTTTCGGCGGAGGAGCTGGAAGATTTCTTCATCATCTTCTTCGTCGTCTTCAAGTATTTGAGCAGATTCCTCATGATATAAAATTGGAGCCCGTGGAGGTGGTTGCGGCAGGCAACCGCAGAACACTTCAGTGCGAATCAAGCACTTGATGATACGACCGCAACTTTGAACCATTTATCACTTTTGGAAGAGGAATTCCGATCAAAGTAGTCAATCGAAAAGTATCTGGGTCCACTTGTTCACTAATCCGGTAAGGACCGAACCATCGTAATTTGAATT
The DNA here is from genome assembly GCA_020310875.1 of Ceratopteris richardii. Classification (NCBI taxonomy): domain Eukaryota; kingdom Viridiplantae; phylum Streptophyta; class Polypodiopsida; order Polypodiales; family Pteridaceae; genus Ceratopteris; species Ceratopteris richardii. Next base: position 80,438,965 of record CM035406.1, read on the forward strand.
TTCCAGCCGCACGATTTGATTTAGCATTATAAAATAACACAAGTTGTCCCACCGTAAAAACTGGAGTTTTGAGGTACCGATCATGAGTATGAACTTGCCGCAACTGCACTTCTTGAAGAGTCAGAAAACTTTCCCAGCGATGCTTATCCAGTTCTCTAAGTGTGTCTAACCGAAATGGCAAAGACTCTTCGGGTATCAACTTCTGAGTGATGGCCACATGTAAACTGGGCACTACAACTTCCATTGGAGCAATTGCTTCCAGCCCATATGCAAGCTTGAAAGGAGTCAGTCCAGTTGCTACTTTGTAGGTAGTTCGGTATGCCCATAATACTGCAGGTAGTAATTGATCCCATCTTTCTGGTGATTCCACAATCAATTTTCGAAGCATACTCAGCAAGGTCTTGTTGGTACTTTCAGCTAAGCCATTAGCATGAGGATAATACGGTGAACTGAATTTATGCAAAATTTGAAAAGTATGCGTTAATACTCGAATTAAACTGTTAGCAAAGTGCGTTCCTTGATCTGTTACAAGTTCCAAAGGTAATCCATATCGTGGGAATACGTCCTTCATCAGGCATTTGGCCACCGAAACAGCTGTGGCGGACCGTAAAGTGCAAGCTTAAGCCCATCTGGTAGCATAATATGTACATGTCAGAATGTAGCGATTGTTGCTAAGGATTGTTGGAGGTGTGATTGGTCCAATAAAGTCAAGACCCCATTTCTGAAAAGGTTCCAAAGGTAAGACAGGCTGCAGAGGAAAGAAATGGCGTTGTAAAGGCTGTCCAGATCGCTGACAATTGTCACACTGCTGCACAAACTGAGATACATCTTTGTACATAGTAGGCCACCAGAGCCCACTTTGCAGAATTTTTCGGTGCGTTAAATCTGCTGCAAAATGTCCACCGGAGGGTATTGAATGTGCCAGAGCGATAACCGAGTGTACTTCATGTGGAGGAATACAATGAAGCAAGATCCCAGTGTGATCCATATAATACCGGCAATCAACCGGAATCTGCGACTGTAAACTGCAATTTTCTGGCGCATTGCACAGGAAGTTTGAGGAGGAAGATATCCATCAGTAAGAAAGGTTAATAACTTATCATAGTAGGTAGGTGTCACAGGAGGTTCTACAGATTCATCATTAGTTGTTTTAGTAACATAAATTGCTGGTGTGGTGTCATCAACACCGACCGGAGCTTCACCGAAATCCAAACGAGAGAGAAAATCTGCTAATGCATGTGCAGTGCCAGGTCGATGAATCACTTCGTAATCAAACTCTTGTAACAATAAAACCCAACACGCCAAATGACCACCTAAATGCTGTTGTCTAACCAGATACACCAGCGCAACATGATCTACATGAAAGATGAATTTTCGGCCTAGCAAATAATGCCGGAATTTCTTCACAGAATACACCAAACCAAGAAATTCTCTTTTAGTTACTGAATAATTCTTTTCAGCAGGAGCAAGCCGTCGACTTGCATAATAGACAGGCCGGAACCACTTATCAGTTTGTTGCATTAAAACACTTCCAATGGCTATATCCGATGTGTCTACAAAAACATGAAATGAGCGTTCCCAATCAGGAGGTTGTAGAATTGGAACCTACGTTAATAACCCTTTTAGACGATCAAATGCAGTTTGACATTCCGGAGTCCAATCAAATTGTCGAGGAGTACTAGTTATTAGCCGATTTAGGAGTATTGCCAAATGGGCAAGCCACCGTAAATGTCGATCATGCCACCTAACTTGACCCATGAAGCGCATCACTTCTTTTGGCATAGTAGGCACAGGTGCTTCTAACACGGCTGCAACTTTGTCTGGATCAACTTGTATGCCCTGTGCAGATACAATATGGCCAAGGAGCTTACCACAAGAAACCGCAAAGACAGATTTGGTGGGGTTCAGGCAGAGTCAGTATTCACGACATTTCTCAAAGAAACACCGTAAATGATACAGGTGTGCTACCATCTTACCGAATAAAGAGAAGTCATCTAGATATACTTGCATAAAAGAAGTGAGATAGGGTGAGAAGATTTCCTGCATACACCGCTGAAAAGTGCTAGGAGCATTTCTTAATCCAAACCACATGACTGTACAAGCAAAAACACCCCAATTCGTAATAAACGATGTTTTCGGTATATCTTGCTCAGCCATTCGGACATGGTTATAGCCACTATAACCATCGAAAAATGAATACATCTCATGCCCAGCCACTCTGTCCAGCATTGTATCAAGAAATGGAAGAGGAAATGGATCAGGTACGGTGGCTGCATTCAATTTCCGGTAATCGACACATATTCGGAGCTGCTTGTTTTTCTTTGGTACAATCATGATCGGGGAGATCCATTCAGTGTGCTCAATGGGTACAATGAATCCTACCTTTAATAGGCGATCAAGTTTCTGCTTTGACCTGTGCTGCATAGTTAGGGTTCATACGGTAGCTGGGTTGTTTAATCGGCTTTGCTTCTGGTTTGAGCACGACCCGATGCTGATAGATGCGAGGATCCAGAACTTTCATATCACGATAATCCCATGCAAAAACATCAGAGAACTCACAAAGAAGCTGGATCAAATCTGCTTGAAACGCCTCAGACAATCCTTCCTTTATCTTGACAGGTCACGGATTTACTTCATCTCCCAAATTATAGGTGATTAACTGATCTTCGGGAACATAGAATTGACAAGGTTTGCCTGGATCGTCAGCTGACTGTAAAAGTTGTTGTAGAGCGGCTTCATCCATAGCAACAGTATCTTTTGTCTCCACTTCTTCGGTCACAGGCACTACCGTACAGGCTGCCGGACTCCAGTTGTCTACAACAGATTGCAGATCTACAGTACCTAAGGAAATCAGATCTTCATTGTTCTTCATAAATGCTTCTTCTTCAAATAAGCCATCCAACATGTGGACCGGCTCTGCTACATATGGTCTGGCATGAAGTTCACAAGGCTGAATGGCATCCAGTTTAACGACATATTTTCGGTGGTTATCTTTGAAAGTTAGTTCCTGTGCTGACCAATCCTGTATGTCTTTAGCTTGTTTTAACCAGGGTCGTCCGAAAAGAAGATTATAGTCAAGACTAGACTCCGGTAGTTCTAAGACTACAAAAGCCATCTTAAACGTTGTACCCTGCAAAGTTATCGGAACATTCCGTACGAGTCCCACCGGATGGACTCGAGATTGATCTGCCATTCTAACGAAAAATTGAACAGGCTCGATTTGCGTCCATCCCAACTTCTTACAAAGCGCTGCAATAGCGATGTTTACACTAGACCCACCATCAATTAGTACTTGAGTAATCTTGTGATTTTTGTACCATATCGTAATTAAGGGGATCGAATGATCCACCGTAGAATCAGCTTCCGGTTGTACCGTTGCTGTCGCTGGAATGCAGGAAAATCCAGGACTGAGCTGTTGCTGGAATTGCTGCTGAACTCTTGGCACAAGTGCAAGTAATTGTCCAAGAGGGAGAGTAATGGATGCCTTAGATAAAATTTCCCATGCCTGATCTACTTGAATTGTACTTTTCACCGATTCTGAAGATGATGCGCCTGTTATTGGGGTAGAATCTTGGTCCTGCGATCCTTCCTTTGGGAGTGGAACTTGGGTCACCGAAATTGGATCTGGAAACACTATAGGTTCTTTGGTGGTCCATTGACTAGCTTTGTCATACATTCTCTGCTGTTCATGGATGCCAGGTTCAAACACTTCTGCTGCTGGTTGTAACTGCTTACCAGATCTTGTTTGAATCACTGCTGCTTGAGTTTCCACTGGTGAAATATAGAGCATATTGGTCATTGGGTTCTGACGCTCTTTCTTCATCTGATCATATTTGGCTGCATCTTTACAGAATCTTCGGATGTGGTTTAACTCATCGCAAAAATGACAGCAAGGGGGTGGCAAAGAATTACCTTCCTGTGATGTTCCTGTCTGCCAACGATTTGTATTGTAATTTGTATTCCGCTGTCCTCAATAATTTCAGTATCCTTGCTACTGATTATTTCTCATCTGAGGTGGAATATAATGGGTGGTCGGCTGCCTTGGTTCTTGTATAATGGCATTGACAGTTGCTGGTCCCTGCACTTTGGTGTTATACGCACAATTTTCGGTGGAATGTCCGGTGGTATTGCAGATAGCGCAATACATCTGATTAAGGGCACATGTGGCACTGGTATGCCCTGGATTCTTACACTTGGTGTAGTACATCTGTCTAGCCGGATCCTCTGCAACAGTTTTACTGGCTTTCAACCACTCCAGGTCTTCGGTAAAACCTCCAACCTTATGCTCGAGCTGCAAAGCCATTGCAATAACCGCATCTAGTGTCATAGCTCCCACACAACGGATGATCATAATCTGTCTTAGTTGTGGAGTTAACCCATTAATAAACCACTGAGTGATGACATCATCCGACAGGTTGGCATGGGCCGGTGGTAGTTGTCTCAAATGAGTTCTAAACAGGGTGGCATATTCCTGCACAGTCTGGTTCAGCTTCTGTCTATTGTTATGCAAGTAATCGAAAATTTCGGTAGGGTTCTTCTTCAGTCGGAAACTCTGTAAAAACGCATCCCTTACCTCTTCATAGGTGCCGAAATGGTTGATATCATATTCTGTAAGCCACCTCGCTGCTTCATTAACTAATGTTGACTGGAATACTATGGCCTTGTATGCCGGATCAGCTGGATGGTTTAGTACTGCATAACTTATTTCAAAGGTGTGTACATGAGCATCAGGATCATCACTTGGAAATCCACCGAATTTGATGTAAGTTACTCCTGTTGGAATCAACCGGAGTGGAATTGGCTGTTGCTGTTGCTGTTGCTGTTGCTTTTGCTGTTGCTGTTGTTGTTGTTGTTGTTGGTGTTGTTGTTGTTGTTGCCCACTCATGGTGCTAGTGGCGGTATTGTTACTATTTCCTGAGTTCTGAGGATGTGTTTCCGGTCCTTCAGAGTCTGTATGATCAGATTGTTCACCTTTCGGTTCGAAAATAGCACTCAACCTCTTATGAATTTCTAATTCAAATAGCCTATCCTCTTCTGTGGTATCAAACGTAGGCAAGCTTACCCCGAATAGTGGTGTCCGGAATGAAGATTCACCGAGAAGTATAACACTGTCACCGGAAACTTGTAAATTCTCTGCAACTGGGACCGAACTGCCACAGGAATTAGTGGAACTTTCCCCAATCCATAGTATTCTTTCACCTTCAATGACCTCTCTGGGCAAGACACCTCTATCCTCAGACGGGTTCGAATCCTGACCAGACGGTGTCGGATCAACTACACTCTGCGTCCTTGTAGACTCCAAAGTTATTGTATCTTCTGGAGACTGTGTCAAAATTTTACCGGAATCTACCGGAATTGCAGTATGTTCTACCGGAATGCTACCGGAATCACTGCTAATGCGCTTCGTTTCTTCGATGACTCGACTTAACCGATCTATGCTTCTGCCTCCTGGGGGATTCCTTAACAAATTTGATACCACCCAAGGCTGTCGGTCTCGCCTGTACTTCGGATACGACTCACCGGACCAAGTAACCGGCATATATCACCTTTGCAATACTTACGTACTATTTCACCTTACTGTCGATTCACAATCTATGGTCACCTTCCCACAATCACTTTGCAATACTCTATTGCCACTTTCCCACAATCACTTTGCAACACTCTGTGGCCACCTTCCCACAAACGACGCCAGTGTTAAACGCGCGTTGCCGTCAGAGATGCGTTTAAGCTCTTTTCGGGTTCTTGGGAGTGGAAGGGGTCTGAATAATCAGAGGCCCTATACTTGATTTTCCCGATTGATCACTCACACCACAGTACCTTAATGTTTAAATCTCTGTTAATACGAATTAATCTCCAGACTCTGGTTCGTTCTCCCACCGTATTACTATTTGTACTCAGACCTTACCGATTATGCTCTGGTTGATACCTTCTCATCACACAGCGCCAGAACTATTCATTACCGTAATACAGACTCACAAGTCTTACTTACTGGAACAGTGTTAAACACAATTGACGATAATCAAACAAAAGCGAGATAACACAATACTACTCAGAATTCTCCAACATAACACAATGGAAACTCCATAGAATGTATCGTCCAAACAGACAATCTGACGATTCTTCTGGTCGTTGCCGAAGCGTCCTTTCATTAGATTATAAATGGTTACATCTCTTTGCAGCGACCTTTCGGTTCGTGCGGAATACGAAAATGGAAAGATTTACAATTGCCAATCCGGCGGCTTACACTGTGTAAGATCAAGAATCAAGTAACCACCATCAAGTGACAACAGTGTCGAAAGCTATCCTGTGGTAGAGCTTTAGTCAAAGCATCTGCAGCATTATCTCGAGTGTGAACCTTTTCAAGAATAATGCGCTCAGTGGCTAAGCAATCTCTAATGAAGTGATACCTCACCTCAATGTGCTTGGTCTTTGCATGATAGACCGGATTCTTAGCCAAAGCAATGGCACTCTGACTATCACTGAGCAAGCGACGTACATGTTGAGGTAAACCCATATCACAAGCAAGACGAGAAAGCCACAATGCTTCCTTACATGCCTCACTTTGCTGCAACATACTCTGCTTCTGTGGTGGAAACAACTGTACATTCTTGAAGATAAGATCTCCAAGAGATAGCACCTCCAGCAAAATGAAAAATGTACCGTGATGTAGACTTACGATTGTCTACACAACCAGCATAGTCAGAATTTGTGTAACCAATAATGGATTCTTTCCCTCTACCTAAGCATAGACACTTGTCCTTAGTGCCACTCAGATATCTCAAAATCATCTTGATCGCTTCCCAATGTTTCTTGCCAGGATTAGACATATATCTGCTCACAACTCCCACTACAAATGCAATGTCTGGTCTCGTAGCTCCCATAGCGTACATGAGACTACCAACAACAGACTGATAGGGAATTTTGTTCATGAATTCCTTTTCCTCATCTGATTTGGGGCAATCATCCTTGCTCAATTTCACATATGTGGGTAAGGTGTACTCAACGCCTTTAAACCCTGCATATTGAACCTATGAAGTACTTTGGATATGTACTCACTTTGAGACAAGTATATGCATCTTTTACTCCTATCACGAGTAATGCGCATGCCATGAATATGTTTGGCATCCCCCAAATCCTTCATATCAAATGTCTGACTCAACTTCTTTTTGAGAATTGACAAGTCATAAGAGGACTTCCCAGCAATCAACATACCATCGACATAAAGGATCAAACATATCAAGCTGCCATCTGAGCATCTCTTTGTGTAGAGACAATGATCCTCATTGCTTCGAGAATAGCCTTGAGACTTCATAAAAGCATCAAACTTTTGGTACCATGTCTAGGAGACTGTTTACATCCATACAAGCTCTTCTTGAGCTTACAGACTAGACTTTCCTTGCCATGAACTACATAACCCTCTAGTTGTTCCATATAGATCTCATCTGTAAGATCTCCATGCAAGAAAGCAGTTTTCACATCCATTTGGACTAACTCTAAGTCCTCCATTGCAATGAATCCAAGCAACATGCGCAGGGTAGTCATCTTGACCACTGGAGAGAAGATTTCCTCGAAATCAACACCAGGTTGTTACTTAAAACCCTTTGCAACAAGTCGTGCTTTATACTTTGGAGAAGCACTATCTGATGTGAATTTTAGCTTATATACCCATTTGCATGGTAAAGCTTTCTTGCCATTTGGCAAAGGTACTAAATCCCAAGTACTATTCTTGTGAATAGAATCCAACTCACTCTTCATGGCATGCTCCCACTTGACATGATCCTCTGTCTGCATAGGCTCTTTGTAGCAAGAAGGCTCACCGGCATCTATTAGCATAACAAAATCTAAACCTGGAACATATCTATTAGGTGGATGTGAGACACGTGCATAACGTCTCACTTGTTGTTGAACAGGAACATGTGCCGATTGATCTGAATGGACATTCTCTTGAACATCCGTATGTGCAGCATTTTTATGCATGTTAACCGGAGGACTAGTATCCTCAAACACCACTCTTCTCACTTCAACCTCCTTAATGGGCTATTTATGCATCTTAGACTCATTGAAAATGACATCACTACTTCTGATCACTCTCCATGTTTCAGGATCCCATAAGCGATATTCAAATTGTCCTTCTCGACCATATTCAAGAAAAATGCATTTCTTTGACTTATGTTCCAACTTTTGTCTAAGATTCTTGGGTATAAGAACATATGCTTCACACCCAAAAACTTGAAGATGATCATAATATGGTGGCTTCCCTGTCCACAGCTCTTGTGCCACCTTTAGACCTTTGGCGGTACTAGGTGAAAGGTTAATCACATGAACTGTAGTCAATACTGTTTATGCCCAAAGGCGTTGTGAGAGGTTTGCATGATGCAACATAGAGACTACTCTATCTTGAATAGTTCTATTCATCCTCTCAGCTATACCATTCTGCACTGGGGTATAAGGAGCTGTAAACTCTCTACGAATCCGTCTAGACTAATAGAAAAGGCTAAATTCATGTGAGGTATACTCACCCCCATTATCTCAACGTAAAGCCTTAAGCTTAGTTCCTTTTTCAGTCTCAACTGAAGCAAGACATTTTTTGAAAGTAGGAAATACCTCATCCTTTGATTTGATAGGATATACCCAAACTTTTCTAGTAGCATCATCTATGAAAGTGACAAAGTAAAGAGAACCACCTAAGGACCTAGTGGGCATAGGACCACACACATCTGTATGAACGAGATCTAAGGGTTGAATTGAAGATTCAATGTGCGTTCTACGCACATTTCTGGTTTGCTTTCCATATTGACAATGCTCACAAAATGAAAAATCAGAGAAAGATAACATACGTAAGTAGCCAGAATGAGAAAGATTTTCCATTCCACTACGCAATATATGGCCCAAACGACCATGCCAAATACAAGCCATAGGCTGTTCAGTAACAGCTAACAGGTGTTCTTTCTGTGATACAAATAAAGGATAAAGTGAGCCAACTTTGCTTCCTTTTGCAATAACCATATTGCCCTTTGATATACAAAAGGACTGAGCATAGAAGACCACCTTGTAACCAAGGTCATCAAGTTGACCAAATGACATCAAACTGCATGATAATTGAGGTACATGGTGTACATTATGCATAATAAATTTTGAACCATCAATGAATTGCAGAACCACATCTCCAATCCCCACAACATCACATTGGTAAGAGTCACCAAGTCTCACGGTACCAAGAGACTTTGCTGCATAATTAGAGAACCATTCTCTATGTGGTGTCACATGGAAATAAGCACCAGAATCTAGCAGCCAGGTGTGGGAAAGAGAATCAGCCATTAAAGCCTCAGTTGGCACAGTACTATCAAGTGTCAACACATCAGCATCATCAGAAATAGCATTAATTTCTTCAATCTTCACAGTCGAAGTAGATGGTGCAGGTAACTGTTTAACATGCCCATCAACATTATGTCCTTTACCTCTAGCATTCTTTAATGCATAACAGTCTGTCTTCATGCATCCTTTCTTATGACAATAATGGCATTCGATATCCCGTTTCCTTGATTTACTTCTATTCTTATTCCGTTGACCAGTCTTTTCCTTGTTCTTGCTCCTGCCACATTGTTGATTCTTTCCTTGGTAAGAATCACGAACATTATATGCATCTCCGCTCTGAGTGCCAACCATAGATTTTCTGTGAATCTCCTCACTCAAGAGTGCTCCACATATGTCATCATAGACGAGTTTACCACCAGGTGCACTATTGCTAATAGCTGTGCAAAATGTATCCCATGATGATGGCAGGGTGCATAACAACAATACTGCTTTCATTTCATTATCAATATCCATTTTCTGAGCCTGTAACTAAGAGGATATAGCATCAAACACATTCAGATGAGCAACAACACGATCTGTGTCCTTCATACGAAGGTCATATAATTTTCTCATCAGATAGACTTTATTTGATGCCGTCTCTTTTTCATATGTATTGCATAACTTCTTCCAAAGCTCCTCTGCACTTTCACAGTCTAGAACTGTAAAGTAAACATTATTTGCGAGGTGCAAGCGAATGGTAGACCTGACCATTTCATCTAACTCATCCCAATCATCTTGATCCATGTCAGCAGGCTTCTTTGAAATTCCATTTACTGGCTTCCATTGCCTCCTTTGAATCAACACATCTTTAATCTGATTCTTCCATAGAGCAAAGTTTGTGCCATCAAATTTTCAGATCTCAAAATGGTCTTTGCCCTGCAAGTTATAGCTCCTCCTTGGAACACTAGCACTAGACCCTGATCCACCTGATGTGCCTGAGACCTCTGATGCCATGATGGTAGAGAACTGAATAGAATGATAATGGAGCTAGAAGAGTCCAAACACCAACGAATAAGTGTACCAAGGAATAAATCGACCACTGTATAGTTGACAGAACCAGAACTCTAGAAAAATTTTGCCAGAGTATCCTCTGCAAAATGAGTGTATGACTAGTGTCAAAATATCATAAAACTGTGAGGACGGACACGTTTTCCTCCATAGTGAATCACTGACTCCACTGCATATAATAAGTTACCCAATAGAAGCCAACTAGGCTTATCAAGCACCTATGAACAACTATCATACATCTCCTATGGCGAGGCTGGGTAAGTCTTCCACCTTCATCACCGAAGAGACCCCGACATCTGGGTGTCTCCCAGTTAAGAAAACCTCACCACGACCCTCTTTATCAAACGTAAAAGGCTTTATGCAAAGAACGTAACCGCTATATCAATGACCACATGGACGTACATAAGCGGTATCCACAGAAGCATACATAGTGTGTATGTGCTCAATATATGCAGTAAAATGACACTAAAGGCTGAGTACACAGCCCCAAAGCTAGCCAATAACACTTGCAAGTGTCTATCAACACTGATATTTTAGGCTCAAAAAACCTGCATAAATTTGCAGCAACTGCTCCTACCAAAACTCAAACCTTTCAAAAAGCCTATAGTTTTACGAGTGTGGCTGAAAACACAGCCTCAAAGGTTGATATTTATTGTCGGAGAAGCTCAAAGAACACTCTTCTTGATGTTCTTGGACCTGTGTGAAGAGAACTATTTGTGGAAGTACTCCAAAATAGGCTTCGAAAGCAAAGAATGAAGCTTTGAGGGACCAAAACATGTTCAAGGTAATGTCAACCTTAGTCTTTCCCCTTCTTCAGACACCATAAGAGTGTAGCTTAGTGGCAAGAGATTGCCACGGTTAAGCGAGCTCGAGGGGGAATAGTACTGGGATGAGTGATCTCCCGAGAAGTACCGGGAACCGCTATATTCCTTGATCATTGAGGTCCTCCCTCGCGCGCAGCCAACGGCACCAACCGTGACTTCGGTGACTCGGATGACGAGGTATGCCAAGGTCTATGCCTTGGTTGCCGCCCTAGTCGTAAGCCTTGGAGAAAGCCTGGGGTGGTGCTTGCTTTGCTCACACAAAAGGAACAAAGATTTTGGCTCGAACTGCTCTGATACCAGTGAAGTATTTCGATGGCGATGCACCACAGTGCGCTCTCCTTCTCGAGAGTTTCACGATGATATGCCCAGAGTTGAAAATCGAGTTCCTAAGCCCGCACACAGTACTCCGCATAGAGGTTGCAGAATACACAGAAAATAGAGTACACATGGAGCACGGAGATAGACTTCTTAGGTCTTACAAATGTGGTCGAACTTACAGTCTGTGACTGACCAGACCACTATATGTTTTATTAAAGAACATATACAAAGAAGTGTCCAGTGGCCATTTGGCCTTTCACATGGACACTAACGGTAACATGTGTATGGTAGACAATGCGTGGGTTATAATGATGACGAAAAAGCATACCTAGTATAATATCGTAAGATTGCAAAGGTGCAATTAAAAATGTTTGTGAATCAACATATGGGCCTATGCTAATCGTAACATCTTGCACTTCTCGTGTTACATTATAACGATTACCTTGAAAAGCAGCTTTTACTTTATACAAGGAAGGAAACATTTTTAATTTAAGTTCTTGTACTAATAAATGTGAAATGAAGTCATGTGAACTACCATATTCATGTAAAATTTTAATGAGTTTGTTGTTTATAGTACCCTGCATGCAAAGTAGAGAATGAAGAGAGATATCGTTACGCAAGGTACTTAAGTCCTTCTCCAATGATTCCTCTATCCAAACATGAGGAATTTCTTCATCATGGGCCTCCATGTTATGTAATTGAGCTGCAACTGGTTTCATGTTAAGAGGTCCCAATCAGCACTTCGTTTTTGTATGTCCAGGTTTACCACAATTCCAGTAGGTGATTCATGGTTGCTTCTATTGTGCATCCATCGCTGAAGTTTGTAGGGTAGGTGGTTTGGTAGGTTGGAGAGATGAAGCAACAGGTGTAGTTGAGTAATTGGATTGCGGTGGACGAGGAAAATTAGGGTAAGCTGGGGCAAAGAATCCTTCACTTTATCTTGGAAAGCCTTCCACATTGTTGGACGCTCTGTACTATGCCACAGGACATTCCACTAGAGTTGAGCTTTTCCTACTAAATAGTTAGTGGCAAATTTGACTTTTTCACTTTCAGCATATGTTTCATCAGTATAAAAACCATCAAATTGTGACAACCATGTAAGGATTAAAGGGCCATCCTTACGACCATCAAACCATTACTTAACGGCAATCTTGGAATGCGTGCCATTCGATTGGGTAGAGATAATAGCTTTGACCACCCTCGTAAGGTTGTCTTCATCAGTTTGCATCTTTTCGAGTACTTCATCGCATTGTTGGATATCGTTCTGAGCGCCTCGTAGTTCGTGCCATAGGAGCTCAAGTTGTTGCTCGAGTGTTACCTCGGGTAGAGGTGACTCGCCGAAATCCTCCATGTTGTCCATAGGGTCCATGAGGACTTAGAAAACAAAACCCTCTTGCTAGATATGTGAAACAGATCCCTCTGTAGTGACGTGTGCAAGGCTCTGATACCACTGTTATCAGGATCTTGCTCACATGCACACAGAGGTTACGAATGCAAAAAACACATAGAAAAATAGAGATGCCAAGAGACGAGATCGAACGCAGTATTGGGTGCAATCTCCCCCATGCACTCTGTTTCGACAGTCCACAGAGTGCATGTATTTATAGGAATTTTTGATTATGTCAAAAAGAGTGGTTACATGAGAGCGGCTTTGAAAAGCATGCGTGAAAGTAAAAGTTGGTGACTTTCGTAGAAATCCTTTGCTTTTAATATAAGAAATTGCAGTCTACAATGACCCTTATTCTAACCACTATTTTTCTAACTATTTCTAACAATAGAAGCTTCTACATGGATTATATACAAACTAAATTATAAGTCAGATTATGGATGTCCGCCCTAAAGTTGGATTATTGATGCCCGCCCTTTCACGTCTTTCATGCCCTCACAAACATTCAGCTTCTATATCAAAAACACCAAAACACATTAATACATTAATAAATTAATGCTGCAACAATGCCTTGTTCAACATATTCCATAATTTATAACAATACTTGTACAGTGAATGGGCCTAATGCTCGTGGGATCCTTCATATCCCACAAAGCAGGGGTAGGATGGCCCAAAGGCGTAACCGTGGTGATGGCCCAAAATCAAAATGAGACCTATGATTTAGCTAGAGTTACAAAGAAGGTTACTGAATTTTGATGCAAAGAATTGCACAAGACATCCATCAACTTGGCATTGAGCTTTCACTTGAAGTTGAGCTTTCACTTGGATGTCACTCATGCATGTAAAAGTAGAAAAATGAGACGATAAAGCAAAATTGTATGAGGAACAACAAGTTGAGGGAATAAGACATGAAGGAGAAACAAAGACTTCCATATAGTGGGATCCACACCAATCAACGTATTCGGGATGAAGAATAAGATCCTTTTTATTCCCAACGTGATGTTGATATCATATTATTGTTCATCATGTCTTCCTTTAGAAAATTGACTTCTGAAGAATGGCTATAATCCAAATTCCATAATTTTGGGTTATCGTGGGGCCATCATGGGCCATTTAGCATCTCTCATGTTTAGCTCAAGGATATGAGTTGGCATACTTATTGAAATGGTTAGGATACCAATTGACACATGATTTCTTCACATGATAGATGGCCTTCTGGATTATGTGCCACAAATAAATTCCCTTGCTTTATGGGACATGAGGATCTTGTCATACTATGCCAATTCATTTTCTGGTCGTTAATTTTAATGTCCAAGTTGACCAAAGCACCACACGGGATCTAATTTTAAGAGCCATAGGCTTGAACACTCATACCGATTCGAACCTAAAGTACGATGAATTTAAGCATGCAGACTAAGCTACCAAAGAGTGGGAGTTTCATAGAGCAACTGATATCATCAAAAGAGACACTTGGATATGGCACAGTAAAGTCACTTAGG